>JAJDFG010001546.1:0-33154 GCA_021039105.1 Scomber colias
AGGAAGGAAGGAAGGAAGGAAGGAAGGAAGGAAGGACGGAAGGAAGGAAGGAAGGAAGGAAAGGAAAGGAAAGGAAAGAAGGAAGAATGTAAGAAAGGAGGGAGGAAGGAAGGGAAAGGAAGGAAAGGAAAGAAGGAAGAAGGAAGGAAAGGAGGGAGGAAGGAAGGAAGGAAAGGAGGAAGGAAGGAAGGAAAGGAGGAAGGAAGGAAGGAAAGGAGGGATGAAGGAAGGAAGGAAGGGAAGGAAGGAAGGACAGATGGAAGGAAGGAAGGAAGAAAAAGAAGACAGGAAAGAAGGAAGGAAGGAAGGACAGATGGAAGGAAAGAAGGAAGGAAGGGAAAATGGAAGGAAGGAAGGCAGGAAAGTAGGAAGGACAGATGGCAGGAAGGACAGGAGGAAGTAAGGAAAGAAGGAAGGAAGGAAGAAAAAGAAGACATGAAAGAAGGAAGGAAGGAAGGAAGGCATAAGGAAAGTGGGCCGGACTGGACCCCTTGGCGGGCCACAGGCCTCATGTTTGACCCCCCTGCTCTAAATCATGCCTCTGATTCGACAGCTTTAGCGTCTGTTTCCTTTTCGGTGGATTCCAGCGTCCACCTGCTTCACTCTGTACTCTGAGAGCCTCCAACAATAACTGGCTCCTGAACTGAGCCCAGTGTGTGTGTGTGTGTGTGTGTGTGTGTGTGTGTGTGTGTGTGTGTGTGTGTGTGTGTGTGTGTGTGTGTGTGTGTGTGTGTGAGTGTGTGTGTGTGTGTGTGTGTGTGAGTGTGTGTGTGAGTGTGTGTGTGTGAGTGTGTGTGTGTGTGTGTGTGTGTGTGTGTGTGTGAGTGTGTGTGTGTGTGTGAGTGTGTGTGTGTGTGTGTGTGTGTGTGTGTGTGTGTGTGTGTGTGTGCCAGAGTTTAGACAGCAGCTTATGTTCATTTATCATCCAAAAATCACTCGGTCAGTTCTAACCCTCGTACTCTCCTACTACTCTACTAACTCTGACGTCCTTCTTCCCTCCCTCCCTTCCTTCCTTCCTCCCTCCCTCCTTTCCTACTACTCTACTAACTCTGACGTCATGTGAAGTATGTAGTGACTGTTCCTTCCTTCTTTCCTCCCTCCTTTTCTTCCTTCCTTCCTTCATTTCTTTCCTGCCCCCTACCTTCCTCCTTTTCTTCCTCCTCTTCCCCCCCGTCCTCTTCCTCCTCCTCCTCCTCTTCTTCCTATCCCTCCTCCCCTCCTCCTCCTTCCCCTCGTCCTCTTCCCTCTCCCTCTCTTCCTATTCCTCTTCTTACTCCTCCTCTTCCTGTTCCTCCTCTTCTTCTTCCTCCTCCTCCTCTTCTTCCTCCCCCTTCCTCCCCCTCCTCCTCTTTATCCTCTTCCTATTCCTCTTCCTCCTCCTCTTCCTATTCCTCCTCTTCTTCTTCCTCCTCATCCTCCTCCTCCTATTCCTCCTCCCTCTCCTCCTCCTCTTCCTCCTCTTCCTCCTCCTCCTTCCCCTCTTCCTTCTCCTCCTCCTCTTCCTCCCCTCCTCATCCTCCTCTTCTTCCAACTCCTCCTCCTCCTATTCCTCCTCCTCCCTCTCCTCCTCCTCTTCCTCCTCATCCTCCTATTCCTATTCCTCCTCTTCTCCCTCTCCTCCTCTTCCTCCTCCTCCTCTTCCTCCTCTTCTTCCAACTCCTCCTCCTCCTATTCCTCCTCTTTTTCCTCCTCCTATTCTTCCTCTTCCTCCTCCTCCTCCTCTTCTTCTTCCTCCTCATCCTCCTCCTCCTATTCCTATTCTTATTCCTCCTCTTCTTCCTCCTCCCTCTCCTCCTCCTCCTCCTCCTCCTCTTCCTCCTCCTCCTCTAAACATGGAGGTTTTGGTCCCTCTCATGTTTCTACATACTCTTGCTGCTTCTCTGATTAACAGAATGAAAGTGACGGTTTGATTCGAGCATTAACGAGGTTTGACATTAAAAGTTGAGCTCTGGTATTCTGACCTGTATGCAAATGTAAAGCGTCTCTCTGTGTGTGTGTGTGTGTGTGTTCTCAGAGTGATGTGTGTGTGTGTGGTGTGTGTGAGGTGTGTGTGTGTGATGTGTGTGTGTGTGTGTGATGTGTGTGTGAGGTGTGTGGGTTGGAGAGTGGAGGAGTTTATAAGAGCAGCTGCAGCAGACTGAAGGAAAAAACAGCAGCAAATAAACAACATTTATATTAATAATACTTTTTTTTTCTTGCATATTAGTTTCTCATAAGTTAGATAAAGATGATTGCAGAGTCTAGTACGAGGTGTTTATAGAACAATGCATCGATTATATGAGATTATATCCATTAAATGAGGTTTAAATTACACTGAATGATGTATTCTTGTTGCTGTGGTTATTCAATTAATCCATATTTGCACGTAATTACGATTTTTTGGCGCCAAATGATCTCAAAACTAATAAAATCGAGGGGAAATAATTTTTACTAATAATGAGATAGCGCTCAATAACAAAGGTTTTATTTTGAAAAGCTTAGACAGGAAACGTTTTTTTTTTTGTCATTTTCCTGCAAAAAGCCTTGCATGCATATTTCCGTCCCTCCAGAGCTGCCAACACTCCCCAACTTTGGTTGTTAATGATAATGACAATAATAACAAAGGTTTTATTTTGAAAAGCTTAGACAGGAAGCCGCTGCAGCTCCGTTAGTTTGACAGAAGCTGAAACACACAGCGAAATGTTTTAACTGTAAATAAAAGTGCAGAGTTTCCAGCCTATGTCAGACGATGCTGAGTTTACTGAAATCTGTCTTTTAAAATGAAGTTGCACTGTTATTACAGTAATTACGGCAACTCAATCAAATCTGAACGAGAGCCTTTAGTCTACCGTAATTACTGTAGTAGCAGCACAACTAAACGGCCTCGATTTTGTTAACTTGATCAAATTTAGTTGCTTTGGTAATTTAATTTGATTTTTGTGTTCAGATCGTAGCTAGATGGAGTCTTTATCTGTTTGTTGCTGAAATACGGGAATATCGGGAGGCTGCACGGGTTGTTTTATTTTGAAAGACGGAAGTTTTATTATGCTGATTCTGTGTCTGACTTCCTGTCTGGTGCAATCTGCTCTGTTGAGCTTGTCGCGAGTTTAGAAACAGCTCTGTCAAAAATACCCGATGGTATTTAGTCTACCGTAATTACTGTAGTAGCTAGTCTACCGTAATTACTGTAGTAGCTAGTCTACCGTAATTACTGTAGTAGCTAGTCTACCGTAATTACTCTAGTAGCTAGTCTACCATAATTACTGTAGTAGCAGCACAACTAAACGACCCGATTTTGCTCAAATTTAGTTGCTTTGGTAACTTTATTTGATGTTTGTGCTGATGTCATGTGTCAGTAGCTACGTAGCTAGATGGAGTCTTTATCTGTTTGTTGCTGAAATACGATCGGGAGGCTGTATGGGTTGTTTTATTTTGAAAGACGGAAGTTTTATTCTGTGTCTGACTTCCTGTCTGGTGCAATCTGCTCTGTTGAGCTTGATGCGAGTTAGAAACAGTTTCTGTCTGTTTTATTCCTGTTTGTTATATCAAATATCAAATACGATCGGGAGGCTGCACGGGTTGTTTTATTTTGAAAGACAGAGGTTTTATAATGCTGATACTGTGTCTGACTTCCTGTCTCAGTTTAGAAACGGCTCCGTCAAATTGGAAATTGGGCTTTAGAAGTCAGAAAATGTGTAGTTAAAAGTACAATATGCTGTTGGTAAACTCTTCTCCCTGACTCATTTTTTGATTGTTTCGTGGCAGTTACGCTCTAAAAAGCACGGGTTGTTTTATTTTGAAAGACTTAGTATGAACGTAGAGCTTCATCCTGTCTGCTCCTCCCTCCATTAACACACACACACACAGACCTGCTGCTCTTTACACACACAGACAGAGAGCAGAGAGCAGAGAGAGAGAGAGACGGAGACAGTGATGTAAACCTGGTTGCTAGGCTACGAGTCCTGACATCACAACCCCTGCCTGCTGTTATTGGCTGAAAGGTTGACGCCCAGAAATGTCCCAAAATAATGAGAAAATAAGAGAAATCCAGGCGGGTAGAGAGCAGAAACACACACACAGCTACACACACAGATACACACACACAGCTACACACACAGATACACACACACAGCTACACACAGATATACACTTCTCATGAGTCACACGTGAGTCAGATTCTGGATTCACAATATTTTTAAGGAAAATCCTCCGATATGACATAAATGTGATAATTATAGCTTACTCATCACATTGTCACTGCAGGATTATATGACATCATTATCAGAGCTGACTTCGACCTCCGCTGCTCCTCTCTCTCTCTCTCTCTCTCTCTCTCTCTCTTTTTGAGATGGGAGGAGAGAAATGTCACTTTTATATTTATATATTTATTTTTCAGATTCCGAATCATTGATTTCATATTTGATAAATGCTCCTGCACTCTTTGACAGGAAGAGTTTTATATAGTTGCTCCTCGAGTCAAGGAAGGAAGGAAGGAAGGAAGGAAAGGAGGAAGGAAGGAAGGAAAGGAGGAAGAAGGAG
This sequence comes from Scomber colias, assembly GCA_021039105.1. Classification (NCBI taxonomy): domain Eukaryota; kingdom Metazoa; phylum Chordata; class Actinopteri; order Scombriformes; family Scombridae; genus Scomber; species Scomber colias. The sequence goes on from JAJDFG010001546.1 coordinate 4,519, forward strand.
GAAAGGAGGGAGGAAGGAAGGAAAGAAGGAAGGAAGGGAGGACAGGAGGGAGGAAGGGAGGAAGAAGGAAGGAAAGGAGGAAGAAGGAAGGAAAGGAGGGAGGGAGGGAGGAAAGAAGGAAGAAGGAAGGAAAAGAGGAAGAAGGAAGGGAGGGAGGAAGGAAGGAAAGGAGGGCGGGAGGAAGGAAAGGAGGAAGGAAGGGAGGACAGGAGGGAGGAAGGGAGGAAGAAGGAAGGAAAGGAGGAAGGAAGGGAGGAAAGGAGGAACAAGGAAGGGAGGAAGAAGGAAGGAAAGGAAGAAGGAACTAAAGGAGGAAGGAGAGGAAGGAAGAAGGAAAGAAAGGAGGGAGGAAGGAAGGAAAGAGGAAGGAAGGGAGAAAGGAAGGAAAGGAGGAAGGAAGGAAGGCAAGGAGGAAGTGAGGAGGGAAGTAAAGGAAAGGAGGAAGGGAGGAAGGAAAGGAGGAGGGAGGAAGGTTACTAATTGCATTGTCACTGCAGGATTATTTCCACTCTAACTTCTATTTATAAATCAATTTAAAGTTTTATCCACTTTATGGGAGCAGCCTTTAAATAATGAGATTTATTCTGTTTACTTGAGATCTTTATCATAGTTGACTTTGACCTCCGCTGCTCCTCTCTCTCTTTCTCTCTCTCTCTCTCTCTCTCTTTGAGATGGGAGGAGAGAAATGTCACTTTTACATGAGATATTTATTTTTGTGCAGAAGTGATACTCATTGATTATTAATATTTGATAAATGCTCCTAAAGTTTTTTATAGTTAGTCAGGTCTGATTGGATTTAACCGTCCTGTTGACCTCGAGTCAATGAAGGAAGGGAGGAAAGAGGGGAGGGAGGAAGGGAAGGGGGGAGGAAGGAAGGAAAGGAGGAAGGAAGGAAGGAAGGAAGGAAGAGGGAGGAAAAGAGGGAGGGAGGAAGGAAGGGAGGAAAGGAGGAAGAAGGAAGGAAGGGAGGAAGGAAGAAAGGGAGGAAAGGAGGGAGGGAGGAAGGGAAGAAGGGAGGGAGAGAGGGAAGAAGGGAGGAGAAAGGAAAAGAGCAAGGAAGGGGGAAGGTACGGGGACGGGGAGGAAAGAAAGAGAGAAAGAGGGAGGAAGGACAGACGGAAGGAAGGAAGGGAGGAAAGAGGAAGGAAGGGAGGAAAGAGGAAGGAAGGAAAGGAAGGCAGAAAAGGGGATGGAGGGAGGAGAAGGAGGAAGGAAGGTAGGAAGGACAGTAGGAGGAAGGGAGGGAGAAAGGAGAAGAGCGAGAAAGGAGGAAGGTAGGGGGAGGAAAGAAAGAGAGAAGGAGGGAGGAAGGACAGACGGAAGGGAGGAAGGAGGAAGGAAGGAAGGGATGTTGTGATATTTTAAATATTTAGAAAAGCAGTTTCACTAAATAAGCACATAAAACAACCCTTCATATTGATTATTGATTCTTGGCTGTCAGGAGTTGATTTTTGAAGCGGTGACAATCTTCTGTTTTTTTTATAACCGGCTGATTGTTAAAGAAGTCGAGTCTCCACCTTGTTTGTCTTCAGGAAATCATTTGATTCTATTTTGATGAGCAACAAAAAGCCAAAAACAGACGTTAAACGTTAAACTGGGGGACCGTGGGGGGGCCTCGCTGAGGAAGAAGGAAGGAAAGGAGGAAGGAAGGAAAGGAGGAAGGAAGGAAAGGAGGAGGGAGGAAGGACAGACGGAAGGAAAAAGGAAGGAAGGAAGGAAAGGAGGAAGAAGGAAGGAAGGAAGGGAGGAAGAAAGGAAGGAAGGAAGGAAAGGAGGAGGGAAGGAAGGAGGGGAGGAAAGGAGGGAGGTAGGGAGGAAGGAAAGGAGGAAGAAGGAAGGGAGGAAGGAAGGAAGGGAGGAAGAAGGAAGGAAAGGAGGGAAGGAAGAAGGGAGGAAAATAGGGAGGGAGCAAGGAAGGACAGTAGGAGGGAGGAAGGAAGGAAGAAAAGGGGATGGAGGGAGAAAATAAGGAAGGAAAGAAAGAGAGAAGGAGGGAGGGAGGAAGGACAGACGGAAGGAAGGAAGGAAGGAAGGAAGGAAGGAAGGAAGGAACAGTCAAAACAGACGGGAGGACGACAGGAAGGTTAATAAAAACGCTGCATATTGATTATTGATTCTTGGCTGTCAGGAGTTGATTTTTGAAGCGGTGACAATCTTCTGGGTTTTTTTAAGCGTCTGATTGTTAAAGAAGTCGAGTCTCCACCTTGTTTGTCTTCAGGAAATCATTTGATTCTATTTTGATGAGCAACAAAAAGCCAAAACCAGACGTTAAACTGGGGGACTGTGCGGGGGGGGTCTCTGAGGAAGAAGGAAGGAATGGAGGAAGGGAGGAAAGGAGGAAAGGAGGGAGGGAGGGAAGGAGGAGGGAGGTAGGACAGACGGAAGGAAAAAGGAAGGAAGGGAGGAAAGAGGAAGGAAGGGAGGAAGAAGGAAGGAAAGGAGGAAGGAAGGAAAGGTGGGAGAAGGAAGGAAGGAAGGGAGGAAGAAAGGAAGGAAGGAGGAAGAAGGGAGGAAAAGAGGGAGGGAGGAAGGAAAAGAGCAAGGAAGGGGTAAGGTAGGGGGAGGAAAGAAAGAGAGAAGGACGGAGGGAGGGAGGAAGAAAGGAAGGAAGGAAGGAAGGAAAGGAGGAGGGAAGGAAGGAAGGAAGGAAGGAAGGGAAGGGAGGAAGGAAGAAGGGAGTAAAAGAGGGAGGGAGGAAGGAAGGACAGTAGAAGGGAGGAAGGGAGGAAAGAAAAGAAGATAGGAAGGAGGAAGGATGGACAGAAGGAAGAAAAGGGGAAAGAGGGAGGAAGGAAGGAAGGACAGTAGGAGGGAGGAAGGGAGGAAAGAAGAGAAGAAAGGAATGAGAAAGGATGGATATAAGGAAGGACAGGAGGAGGGAGGAAAGGAGGAAGGAAGGTAGGAGGAAGGGAGGGAGAAAGCAAAAGAGCAAGGAAGGGGGAAGGTAGGGGGAGGAAAGAAAGAGAAGGAGGGAGGAAGGACAGAAGGAAGGAAGGGATGTTGTGATATTTTAAATATTTAGAAAAGCAAATAAAACAACGCTGCATATTGATTATTGATTCTTGGCTGTCAGGAGTTGATTTTTGAAGCGGTGACAATCTTCTTTTTTTTTTTTTTAAGCGTCTGATTGTTAAAGAAGTCGAGTCTCCACCTTGTTTGTCTTCAGGAAATCATTTGATTCTATTTTGATGAGCAACAAAAAGCCAAAAACAGACGTTAAACTGGGGGACCGTGGGGGGGCCTCGCTGAGGAAGAAGGAAGGAAAGGAGGAAGGGAGGAAAGGAGGGAGGTAGGGAGGAAGGACAGATGGAAGGAAAAAGGAAGGAAGGGAGGAAAGAGGAAGGAAAGGAGGAAGGAAGGAAAGGAGGAAGAAGGAAGGAAGGAAGGGAGGAAGAAAGGAAGGAAGGAGGAAGAAGGGAGGAAAAGAGGGAGGGAGGGAGGAAGGAAAAGAGCAAGGAAGGGGTAAGGTAGGGGGAGGAAAGAAAGAGAGAAGGACGGAGGGAGGGAGGAAGAAAGGAAGGAAGGAAGGAAGGAAGGAAGGGAAGGGAAGGGAGGAAGGAAGAAGGGAGGAAAATAGGGAGGGAGCAAGGAAGGACAGTAGGAGGGAGGAAGGGAGGAAAGTAAAGAAGAAAGGAATGAGGAAAGATGGACAGAAGGAAGGAAGAAAAGGGGATGGAGGGAGGAAATAAGGAAGGACAGTAGGAGGGAGGGAGGGAGGAAAGAAAGAGAGGAGGAAGGACAGAAGGAAGGGATGTTGTGATATTTTAAATATTTAGAAAAGCAAATAAAACAACCCTTCATATTGATTATTGATTCTTGGCTGTCAGGAGTTGATTTTTGAAGCGGTGACAATCTCTTAAAAAAAAAAAAACCCCGTCTGATTGTTAAAGAAGTCGAGTCTCCACCTTGTTTGTCTTCAGGAAATCATTTGATTCTATTTTGATGAGCAACAAAAAGCCAAAAACAGACGTTAAACTGGGGGGACCGTGGGGGGGGCCTCGCTGAGGAAGAAGGAAGGAAAGGAGGAAGGGAGGAAAGGAGGGAGGTAGGGAGGAAGGAAGGAAAGGAGGAAGAAGGAAGGAAGGGAGGAAAGAGGAAGGAAGGGAGGAAGAAGGAAGGATAGGAGGAAGGAAGGAAAGGAGGAAGAAGGAAGGAAGGAAGGGAGGAAGAAAGGAAGGAAGGAAGGAAGGAAGGAAGGAAAGGAGGAGGGAAGGAAGGAAGGAAGGAAGGGAAGGGAGGAAGGAAGAAGGGAGGAAAATAGGGAGGGAGCAAGGAAGGACGGTAGGAGGGAGGAAGGAAGGAAGAAAAGGGGATGGAGGGAGAAAATAAGGAAGGAAAGAAAGAGAGAAGGAGGGAGGGAGGAAGGACAGACGGAAGGAAGGAAGGAAGGAAGGAAGGAAGGAAGGAAGGAACAGTCAAAACAGACGGGAGGACGACAGGAAGGTTAATAAAAACCCTGCATATTGATTATTGATTCTTGGCTGTCAGGAGTTGATTTTTGAAGCGGTGACAATCTTCTGGGTTTTTTTTAAGCGGCTGATTGTTAAAGAAGTCGAGTCTCCACCTTGTTTGTCTTCAGGAAATCATTTGATTCTATTTTGATGAGCAACAAAAAGCCAAAAACAGACGTTAAGCTGGGGGACCGTGGGGGGGCCTAGCTGAGGAAGAAGGAAGGAAAGGAGGAAGGGAGGAAAGGAGGGAGGTAGGGAGGAAGGACAGACAGAAGGAAAAAGGAAGGAAGGGAGGAAAGAGGAAGGAAAGGAGGAAGGAAGGAAAGGAGGAAGAAGGAAGGAAGGAAGGGAGGAAGAAAGGAAGGAAGGAGGAAGAAGGGAGGAAAAGAGGGAGGGAGGGAGGAAGGAAAAGAGCAAGGAAGGGGTAAGGTAGGGGGAGGAAAGAAAGAGAGAAGGACGGAGGGAGGGAGGAAGAAAGGAAGGAAGGAAGGAAGGAAAGGAGGAGGGAAGGAAGGAAGGAAGGAAGGAAGGAAGGGAAGGAGGAAGGAAGAAGGGAGGAAAAGAGGGAGGGAGGAAGGAAGGACAGTAGGAGGGAGGAATGGAGGAAAGAAAAGAAGATAGGAAGGAGGAAGGATGGACAGAAGGAAGGAAGGAAGGAAAGACAGTAGGAGGAAGGGAGGGAGAAAGGAAAAGAGCAAGGAAGGGGGAAGGTACGGGGACGGGAGAGGAAAGAAAGAGAGAAGGAGTGAGGAAGGACAGACGGAAGGAAGGAAGGGATGTTGTGATATTTTAAATATTTAGAAAAGCAAATAACACAACGCTGCATATTGATTATTGATTCTTGGCTGTCAGGAGTTGATTTTTGAAGCGGTGACAATCTCTTAAAAAAAAAAAAAACCCCGTCTGATTGTTAAAGAAGTCGAGTCTCCACCTTGTTTGTCTTCAGGAAATCATTTGATTCTATTTTGATGAGCAACAAAAAGCCAAAACCAGACGTTAAAACTTTCAATCTTCTGTCAGAACAGACAGGAGCAGGAGGAAGCAGTCGGCACACTCTGCCCCAGGCGGAGGCTTTCATCTAGATAACTTTACCACACCGGGGGGTCTGCTGCTATTTTAGGACTCACATATTGTAGTTTTTTTTTTTTTTTTTTTTTTTTTTTTTTGTGTGTTTTTTAATTTAATCCAAATTTTCCTGAAGTTTCGTGTTTGTTGCCGAGCAGCCGAAGCCAAAACTCACACAGCTACACACACAGGAGCGGACTGGCTGGAGGAGGGTCTGTTTGTTGCCTGGGATCGAGGTGTTGGCTTCAGCACTGACAGACTGGGGAGGGGAGGGGGGGTGGGGGGGGTTCTGGGGGGGTGAGGACCGTCGGGGGAAAGGAGGGAGGGAGGAAGGATGGAAGGAGGGAGGGAGGAAGGGAGGAAGGCCCAGACAGACAGAATGAAGGAAAGGACGAAGGGAGAGAAGGAGAAAGGAAAGGAGCAAGGAAGGGAGGAAGGAAGGAAGGAAGGAAGGAAGGAAAGGAGGAAGAAGGAAGGGGGGAAGGAAGGAAGGAGGGCTGGGGAAAGGAGGGAGGGAGGGAGGAAGGGAGGAAGGAAGAAGGGAGGAAGAAGGAAGGAAAGGAGGGAGGGAAGGAGAAAGGAAAAGAGCAAGGAAGGGGGAAGGTAGGGATAAGGAAAGAAGGAAGGAAGGAAGGAAGGAGGGAGGGACGGAAGGAAGGAAGAGAGGAAGGAAGAAGGGAGGAAAAGAGGGGGGGGAGCAAGGAAGGGGGAAGGTAGGGGTAGGAAAGAAAGAGAGAAGGATGGAGGAAGGAAGGAAGGAAGGAAGGAAAGAAGGAAGGAAGGAAGGAAGGAAGATAGGTAGGGGGAGGAAAGAAGGACAGAAGCAAGGAAGGAAAGGAGGGAGGACAGAAGGAAGGAAGGAAGGAAGGAAGGAAGGAAGGAAGGAAGGAAGGAAGGAAGAAAGGAAGGGAGGAAGGGAAGCACAGCTACACACAGAAGCGGACTGGCTGGAGTAGGTTTTGTTTGTTGCCTGGGATCGAGGTGTTGGCTTCAGCACTGACAGACTGGGGAGCGGAGGGGGGGGTGGGGGGGGGCAGCGAGGGGGGGCTGGGGACCGTCGGGGGGGCCTCACTGAGTTAAATGACTTCACTCAGTCTAACATACGAGAACCTGCAGACACACATTCAGCTCAACAGTCTGCAGATATTAATGAGCTGAAAGTCTGTTTCACTAATTCAAAAAGCTTCAGATTCATAATGAGAGCAGAGTTCAGCTGACAGGTGGCGACGAGATGCACGACGAGATGCACGACGAGCTGCACGGCGACCGTTACTACGAGGGTTATTTCTTTTATTCCACGATTGGTAATAAAAGATTTGTATTTCTGCTCCTTCCTCTAAAGAAAACAAGACTAAACTCACAAATACCAGCTTAAAAACACAACTCATGCTTCCTTTAATTAAAATGACAAACAACACTTTTTATAGAATAAATGATGAATTATTTAACTAAGGAAAGGAAGGAGGAAGGGAGGAAAGGAGGGAGGGAGGGAGGGAGGAAAGCTGGAAGAAGGAAGGAATAAAGAGAGAAGGAGGGAGGAAGGACAGACGGAAGGAAGGAAGGAAGGAATGAAGGAAGGGAGGAAGGGAGGGAGGAAAGGAGGGAGGGAGGAAAGGAGGGAGGGAGGGAGGGAGGGAGGGAGGAAGGAAGGAAAGGAGGAGGAAGGAAGGAAAGGAAAGGAAGAAGGAAGAAGGGAGGAAAGGAGGAAGGAAGGATGGAAGGAAAGGAGGAAAGGAGGGAGGGAGGGAGGGAGGAAGGAAAGGAGGAAGAAGGAAGGAATAAAGAGAGATGGAGGGAGGATGGAAAGACGGAAGGGAGGAAGGAAGGAGGAAGGGAGGAAAGGAGGAAGAATGAAGGGAGGAAGGAAGAAGGGAGGAAAAGAGGGAGGGAGGAAGGAAAGGAAGGAAGGAAGGAAAGGAGAGAGGAAAGAAAGAGAGAAGGAGGGAGGAAGGACAGACAGAAGGAAGGAAGGGAGGAAAGAAGGAAGGGAGGAGGAAGGATTACGCTGCTACTAATAGCAAAAATAATTTAGTTGCAGGTCTAATTAAAGAATATATTGCCCTTCTGACACACACACAGTTATATTACTTTCTTTTCAGAGAAGTGTTGGAGTTTCAAAATAAAACACAGACAGAAGAAACATGAAGTTGTCTGAATGTGTTGGAGTTTCAAAATAAAAGACAGATATAAAAACAGGAAGTTGTCTCACCGTTTATCCAGTCAGATATAAAAACAGGAAGTTGTCTGAATGTGTTGGAGTTTCAAAATAAAAGACAGATATACAAACAGGAAGTAGTCTCACCGTTTATCCAGTCAGATATACAAACAGGAAGTGGTCTCACCGTTTATCCAGTCAGATATACAAACAGGAAGTGGTCTCACCGTTTATCCAGTCAGATATACAAACAGGAAGTGGTCTCACCGTTTATCCAGTCAGATATACAAACAGGAAGTGGTCTCACCGTTTATCCAGTCAGATATACAAACAGGAAGTGATCTCACCGTTTATCCAGTCAGCCTCCCGGACGTGGTGTCCTCCAGCTTCTTGTCTCGGTCGAGGAGCAGCTCTCGTCCTCTCCTCGAGTGTCCGTCCTCCAGCCAGCCGAACATTTCCCGCGCCGCCGCTCCCACCACTCCTCCGTTCTGTCCGCCGTTCTTCAGCTCCGCCGCGTTCTGCTGCCTCAGTCTGAGGAGAACGTTACAGAACGAGAACCGTCAGGAAGCTGGAACTGTAAGAGAGCTACTGGACTTTTGAACGGCTTGTTTAACTTTAAAACACTTCCAGACGCTTCAGTTGACAAGTCAAAAGTAAAATGCAACCTGTGTCAAACGGAGTTTAACTACCACCGGAGTACGTGGAGTTTGAGTTAGCACCTCCACGCTAAACACCCAGGTGCAGCCAAGCCAGCCTCAGCTCCACCAAAGGACCATTTTGGAGTGTGGGAGTCGCAGCAGAGCCGTGATTGATTCCCAGTTAAGACACTCTGGTAAGAAATGCTTTACATTATGGGCTTAAAACTGCCTTCAAATGGAAAATAACAGGATTTTAAACATGCTATTCAAAACGCCATTAATCGTGATTAACTATGGAAATTCTGCGATTAATCTCGATTAAAAAAATTAATCGTTTGACAGCCCTAGTTGTAATATATGTTTTATGTTGCACTCCCTTCATACATTTGTTGTTTGTTTATGTGTATTATTATATGTGCATTAAATAAATTAATATACAACCAGTTATTATAGATGTCTAATGGGATCTATTGAATGACTCGTATGAAAAGATGTTGTTGTTTTAAGCAAACGAGTCAACACCTTTTCATCAGAAACTGCTTATTTATTTATTTATTTATTTATTAATGTTGTATTACTTTTTTAAAAATTATTTTCCCTTTTGGTTTGTCACTGTTTCTAAAGGAGATGAAGGACAAAGAACAAGGACATCTGATTATTGACTTTGTGTATTTGAGTTTAATGATCAAAAAAATAAAAAATAAAAATAAATAAATAAACTAAATTACTGAATGCTTCTGATAACGTGTTTTTTTTTATCACTAGTGGCCCAAACAACAAACTCTACATGTTTTTTTCAGCTTTTTTGTTTTATTAAAAAAAAAAGTTCCTACAACATGTATTTAAAAAGCTTTAAAATACATTTATTTTTCATTCATATTAGAACTTCTGCTGTTTGTTTAAAGAGTAATGAACATATTAAATAAATTGATTACTTAAAAACGTAAACTATTTTTATCTGATGTCAAGGGAGGAAGGGAGGAAGGGATGGAGGAAGGAAGGGAGGGACAGAGGAAGAAAGAAGGAAATGAGGGAGGAAAGAAGGGAGGAAGAAAAGGAAAGGAAGGAGGGAGGGAAGAAGGAAGGACAGAAGGAAGGAAGAAAGGGGGATGGGGGAAAGAAGGAAGGAAGGTAGGCAGGAAGGAAGGAAGGAAGGAAGGAAGAAAGGGGGATGGAGGAAGGAAGGAAGGAAGGTAGGCAGGAAGGAAGGAAGGAAGGAAGGACAGAAGGAAGGAAGAAAGGGGGATGGAGGAAGGCAGGAAGGAAAGAAGGAGGGAGGGAGGGAAGAAGGAAGGAAGGAAGGAAGGGAGGGAAGAAGGAAGGAATGAAGGAAGGAAGAAAGGGGGATGGAGGAAGGAAAGAAGGAGGGAGGGAGAAAGGGAGGAAGGAGGGAAGGAAAGACAGAAGGAAGGAAGGAAGGAAGGAAGGAAAGGAAGGAAGGAAGGCAAAGAAGGAACAGTCAAAAAGAGACGGGGTCAATTTGACCCGGGAGGACGACGAGAGGAGGGTTTAAACAGCTGTCAATCATTATTATCTAACACTTAACCAACTGAAGTGATTACTGGCAATCTGATTTAATAGATTAAATGTAAGTGGGTCATCATCAGTGGGACACATTTTCTTTTTAATTGTAACGAGGAAAAAAAAAAATGATGAATGAAACTAATGATCAGATTAATTTGATTCTGATGGTTTTTCTTCTTCATGTAATTTGAACACGGACATCAACAAATCAACTGAAGGAAGAAATGAAAACCTATAAAATAAAACTTATTTACTGCTTTAAAGATAAATTAACAGCATAAATTACTCTATTCTCTAACTTTTTATATTGCTTATTATATCATTCTCCTGTTTTCTGTACATTTCACAACTAAATCAGTATTTTAATAACCCGAAAAGAGCCAGAAGGATCACACTACGGTGCTTTCAAAGACCGAGTCTGAACCCCATAGCTGACTCCAGGGGAGAATAAAACGCTCGCCCAAATTATAGTGGAGATATTGGTTTCCCTTCTAATGGCTGTGTTATTTGGCCAAAGATGTCCCAAGCTCCTGGAAGTGAGTGCAGACTAAATAAAGTCCTGCAGATATGTAGGTTAATGTCCTGAAAACAATGTTAAAGGGAAAACTGCACCAAGAACCAAGAAGTCGACTTTTCCTCAAGATTTCCTGTATTTTCTGTCGTGGTGCGTTCAAAGACAGTAAAATGTGGGTCTTCTAAAACACTAAATCCAGCATGTAACACTAGCAATAAGTTAAAACAGTCACTAAAATATCAAACTATCAACTAAAGTAAGAATAAATATGTGTTCTGAGTTTGACATACCACAGAAAAGTGTGTTGTTAACCACCCTGCCAAATTTGAATGATTTAAAAAATCACCAAATATATGAAATTAGGCTTCAAAGTTGTGTAAAAATCAGCCTCTTTCTCTGCTACCATATGTTGTGGGCGTGGCCTCCAAGTCTGCTGAAGCCCCGCCCCCTACCAAGCATCACCTGTCAATCAAAGTCACCACCTCTACCAGACACATGGATGCTATGTCTGAGAGATTTCTGCTGCTAACTCGGCTGCTAACTAGGCGGCTAAATTGGCGGCTAATTCAGCTGGTAGCTCGGCGGCTAACTCGGCTAACTGTAGACTGTAGTAGTAGTAGTGTGTGCTGAATGTATTTATACCTCTACAGCAGCAGGGGCGGGTTTATGCCAGTTTGTGAAGCCTAGCTCCACAATTCAAATCTAAATGGTTGAAATGCTTTTTACACCTTTTTTAGAAAAATACATTTATGAAGAGATGAATGTAACACAAAACAATAACTAGCTTTGCAGAGATGTGGCGCGACTATTACAACTTATCAGGCTGAGTATAGTAAAATAAAACTGCCTAAGGAGTAGGAACTTGTACAACTCCCTAATCGCATTGAGACCTTTTTGACATTTCTACTCTTACTCTGATTGTGATTGTTCTTATCAAGTTTGGTTGAGCTGTATTCTGAGATGATGTTTGTTATGTCACTGTTTATTTATTTATATATTCATAGTTGTTGTGTTAGTTGGTTTTTGTTACTGTCACTGCAAACCAAGTTTCCCCCTCGAGGGACAATAAAGCTCTGAACTGAACTTAATCTGAACTGAACGGGAACTTTAACAGCATCAGCCGAGAGAAAGAAGCGTGTTTGTTGCTTTAGTAAAACTGACTTTTGTTTTCTGACTGAATATTATATAATCACACTTTGCCGCCTCTGAATACAGAACAGCACATCAGCGACTGTCGTTACCTGTAACTGCAGGTCTGGCTCATTGTCATCCAAAAGAAACAGAGGTACGATAAATCTAGACTTTGTAAATGAAAAGAAGACTCAGTAAAGAACTACTTTACTGAACTCGCCAACTATCAATCAATCAATCAATCTTTATTTGTATAGCGCCAAATCACAACAAAGTTATCTCAAGGCTCTTTCCACATAGAGCAGGTCTAAACCGAACTCTTCAGGTTTTAACTTTAAAGAGACCCAACATTCCCACATGAGCAACAGTGGCAAGAAAAAACTCCCTCAGAACCAGACTCAGAGTCCATCTGCCTCGACCAGTTGGGGTTGAGAGGAGCATGATAGGAACTACATTCCTATCATGAAGCACGCAATGCATTCTGGTTATTGTAGGATTCCCAATGAAGAACCATATGGAGCCCTTTTCTCAGTTTTCTCTTGTCTTCATAACTAATGGCACATTTCAACTACAAAGGCGACTTAAGTTTGAAGAAATCATCGTATTCATTGTGGTGAACTTTCCCTTTAATGTGGCGACTAAAAAAACAACAGCACCAAACGCATGGAGGGGAAGCTAAGATTTGTTTTGGACACACAGGTCACTAAAAAAATGATGCTGAAACTATAAGAACTGGATGCATCGAATATTGAATATTTGGGAGACAAACTATTTATGCAATACACAGATGTGTTGGGTCTTTGGTGGGAGCCACAGATCTTATTAATCTATTCCAAACATAAAAGTGGTGATGTGGAGATAAACAACAGCACAAGGATTTATAACCTTTGATGTGGACTGAACCAAAGCAGCTGCACATCAATAACATGAAGATTAACCAGACATGTAATACAGTCAGTGGAGAGTTCATGACACCTCGCTGCCAAGGGGTTTGGGGTTTGGGGTTTGCCTTGCTCTGTTTTGGATCCTTTAAAGTCCGTGTAAAGTAAGAATAAATATGTGTTCTGAGTTTGACATACCACAGAAAAGTGTGTTGTTAATCACCCTGCCAAATTTGAATGATTAAAACATTCGCCAAATATATGAAATTAGGCTTCAAAGTTGTGTAAAAATCAGCGTCTTTCTCTGCTCCCAAACGCTGTGGGCATGGCCACTGAGTTCGCTGAAGCCACGCCCCCTACCAAGTGTCACCTGTCAATCAAAGTCACCACCTCTACCCGAAACATGGACGCTACGTCTGAGAGCTTTCTGCTGCTAACTCAGCAGTTAGCTCGGCAGCTAACTGGCTAACTGGCTAACTGTAGGCTGTAGTAGTAGTAGTGTGTGCTGAATGTATTTATACCTCTACAGCAGCAGGGGCGGGTTTATGCTAATCACTAAATCCTGAACTCAAATATCTTGAAACACAGTTTGTGAAGCCTAGCTCCACAATTCAAATCTAAATGTTTGAAATGCTTTTTACACCTTTTTTAGAAATACATTTATGACCTATTTAATGTGTTCAGAAGAAAATGTCTGAATTCACTTTACAAGGTCTTTAAGTAAACGTAGTAAAAGTCCTGAATGTAAATCACCAAGAGAACTCAACTGCTCATTGTCGATCACTTTTTAAACAAGATTAATAAACTGGTTTGAGGACTGAACGCCTTTAATTAATTCTCTAGAAGTAATCAACAGTGTTTGGCATTTTTATGGCCTTTTACAGTCGGAGTTTATCATCCAATATATTTGTCACTGACTTTTTGGATTGCAAGAACTTTGTGTGTTACTATAAGTCCTGCCTTTAACAACTCTTAGTTCATACAGAATTTGACTAAGAGTACACTGATGTAGCCGATATTGTTGAATTGTGAAGCGATGTAGTGCATGCATTAACAGCTAGGTGGCAGTATAAACAGGATTTTCAGTTCAATATATTGTGGTAAACCTACAAATTATGAGAAGTTATGACTGATAAAGGTGAAGCTGACTTCAAAATTCATCATATTATGACCGTCTCACCAGTTTTTTAAGACTGCAACTCATTACTGCGGTCAGTAGAAGGTAGTAGGGTGAGATTTTGTGGCGAATTAGGTTTAATTAGGTTGTATTAAATGAAAACTGTTTTGCTCAGTACTACTAGTATTGTGAGTTTTGATGGAAAAAGAGTGACTCGTGCCATGAGAGAGGTTTCTGAATGTCAGTGGCCAACAACTTACAAACCAAACACATACACTATACTTTAAATATCCGATGAGTACTCTACCTGCCAGCAAACCGGTCCTGGAGCTCATCGTGCTGACTGAAGCTGTTAGCGCGCTGCTCCATCAGCCAGCCCAACTCAACCTCCAGCACCTTACTGCTGTTGTTGTTTGTTACAGCTCCTTCCTGACATTGCTGGATGAGGCTTAAGGGAGTATTTTTGGGGGAGCACATAGGCGGCCCCTGCCCTCCGTTCACTCCATTGTTGTGAATAAGTTCTGTCAGCTCCATGCTGCCGCTCTGCAGCGCTGACCGGCTGTCGTTGAACCAGCGGGCGAGGTCGGCACGCGCCAGTCCTGTCCGACCCTCCAGTTGGCTGAACTCCTCAGGGGAAGGCCACCGTGTTTGAGCAAAGTCGTCCTTGAGGAGCGCCAGGGATCGGCTGTCTGGAGGCACTGAGCAGGAATTTGGGTTGGGGACGGAGGAAGCAATGATGGGCAGGATGTGTGAAGGTGGAGGAGGGCTCTTGAGATGGCCCACACCGGTGCTTGGTTTGTGAATCCCATTCAACTGTAGAGTTTGGTGTTGCTGTTGCTGCTGATGTAGTCGTTTCTCAGCGATGGCAGCGATGCCACCGGCGCCCATCCTCTTAGTGCCCATAGAGTTGAGCAGGGCCAGTTCAAGGTTGTCGCGGAGTGCACGGCGCTCCACGAACCAGCTGTCGATTTCCTGGTGAGACAGGCGGGTGGAAGCCGCCAGATTGTCCACATCGCTATGTGTGGGGAAGCTGTTCCTCAAGAAGTTCTCCTCCAAGACCTTCAGCTGTTCTGCTGTCTTTCCTTTCATTCTCTCCAGCAGGGGGAACTGGGTCAGCACTGAGGACTTTTGCTGAAAATCTGGTTTCAGCAGCGCTGTTGGCTCACTGCCATCCAAATGTATGACTCCGTTATTATGAATAAGAGAGATCTGATCATTGGACCATTTGCCATCTGTGCGAGATGTCCCGTTGGCCTCTGCCAGAGGAGTGAGTACCTTGTCTCCTCTGTGATAGCTGGCTTTCAGCTCCATACCTTGCTGCTCTTTTAGTTTCTTGCTATGCAAAGGGAACCCTGGAATCTGGAGCGAGGCTTTAGCCGGAGTGCGAATGGATTGGATGATGGGCGGCCTCCTCATCTGTGGGGTAATGAGAGGAGGGGAGTTGGGCAGCTTCAAATCAGCAGCTGGTAAAGTGTGGGTGTTGGGGTGCTTTTCTTTGGAAGTGATGGACGAAGTACGAGGAATAAGTAATGAGTTTTTAAAAGATGGGGCAAAGATAGGTGGGGGAACTATCAATGGCCTTGTTAAGGACTCTGGAAAGACTATGGAGGGCAGCGACACCACTGGCTTAGTTTTGGGGTTTCCTAACGACGAGAGAAACTTCCCTTTGGACATTGAAGATTGTGATAACGACGACGATGGCGGTGGCATTAAAGGCACAGCAGCGGATGACCTCTTCATCTCTGTGGTGATCAGAGGAAGTGCTACAGATCTTTTCATCTCCATGGGAATGGGAGGTGGAGCCATTGGGTGGCGGTCTTTCTGAGGGGGAGGGGGTGGAGGAGGAGCCATGAGGCCTTTGTCTTTAGGGTCACCAGAATGGGGGGCGACTGCCATCACTGGTCGCTTAGACTCCGGGCCGAATGCTGTTGCTTGGTGCGTTGACAGGGATCGTTTGAGGGAGTGGTTGGAGCCAATGACGACTCCAGCAGGAGAGTTTGTGGTGGTGACTACACTAAACCCACTGGACGTGACTGTCCGGACACGAGTTGTATGATGCACTGTGGTGTGGACAATGGGCTGCTGGGAGGCTTTGGCAAACGGCTCAGATACAGGGCTTGTAGGCAGGACGGTGAATGTGTGATGGGCAGGAGGGATGGAGCCGTTGAACATCTTCTTCCTGGCTTCCTCCACCTCCTCTGGCGACCAGGTGATGCCTTGCTTCAACCGCTGGGTGGTGAACCAGACTTTGATCTGTTCCTCCGGGTGCTTGGAGGCAGCTGTCAGCCACGACAACTCGGCATGCGTCGGGTAAGGAAACTTGTTAAAGGAGGTGATCAATGTCAGGTTGTCGTCAAGGGAAGGGTTATATTTGGTGGTGTTCAAAGGAACGGCTATTTTTGGTACAGAGTTAAAGTTGGGTGGTCGCTGGAGCATCGGAGTGACATGGGAGAGCCCTTGAAGGATGGTCGGTTCAGGGATGATGACGGTTCCGTTGATGTTCACTGCTGTGATTTGATCCTTCTGGATCAGGCCATCTAGCTGGCTTTTCAGTTCGCTCCCTTGATAAAACGACTTGATAGCGTCCGGGGTTTTCACCGTGGTTGATATGCAAGGTGGAAACACAGAACTGTTGCTGTTGATTTCACCCTGTTCATTTGTCACTTCGCATTCAGCTGAATTGTCCTTGCCTTCGATTGTCTGCTCCAAAATAGTCTGATTGTTCTTTTTTATCCTCTTGAACTTGAAGTTTGTCTCGCCAGGGTGCTGGCTCTCATTGTGCTCTGTGAGCGAGTCAAACTTCTTGGTGTTGAAGTTGCAGACAGCACAGAGGTACAACGGATTGAGAATGACATTAGGGTGGCTGGAGTCCACATGCTCTTTAAAGTCATTCAGGTTCTGCGTTGAAAACGGGCAGTATTTACACTCGTAGCCTCTGGCCTGCTTTTTCTGGGACTCGGGGTCAGATTCGACCATTTCCCTGTCCTTCTCCTCTCTGGCTTCTACATCTTCAATGACGGGGGGCCGGTCTTCATTAACCGACTGCTCCTCTTGATCTAATGGCTCAGGATTCTGGTTTTCCACTGGTTTTGAAAACGTTTGCTGGTCTTGATGTTCCTGCTGGGGGTCTTTACTCTTCTCTTCAGATGGTTCAGACTGTTCTTTTTCTGTCACATTGTTGTTTGCCAACACTTCCATGTCCATCATCACCTCCCCCGGGTCGTCTTGCTCTTCTGGCGGGTCGCTGATGACCCGGACCATGCAAGGGGTGGAGGACTTTCTACGACTGGACATGACGGCTGCTGCTGCTGGTGATTGTGGTGGTGCTGGTGTTGCTGATTGCGCTGAAGATATTGTGGTTTTTGGCTGCTGCTGCTGGTGCTGGCCGAGGGCGTCAGCGTGTCGGTTTTCAAGGGGGCCTTACTGAGGTGGATCGGAGCTGATGACTGTGGATACTGGAAGGCGGGTGGAGGTGGAGTCTCCAGCGTGTGAGAGGGAGGGCGAGAACCGGCTGACGGCACTGGCCCAGGACCGGTTGTGCAGTGGCGTCTCCCGCTCACTGGCAGTGTCAGCTCCCGACCTGGGCGTCATGGGAGGGCATCACAGACAGCAGCGGCGCTCAAGCTGCAGAAAGACAAACACACACAGAAAGAGAAAATTACATGTTAATATTGTTTGTGTTCAGTGATCTGCGCTGTTGCCACTTGGGGGGGGGGGGGAGACTAAAAAAAAGCAGAGAAAAAATACATGTAAGAAAAACATCGAGAGAAGTCCTGTTGATATTGTTTGTGTGTGATGTGATGTGCCGCATTCACCCAGAAAAAGACAAAGAACAGGAAAAACAATGCATGATGTGCTACGACAGACAGACGGAGGGGAAAAATGATAAGCATATTTGTAAAACAGGCAAACTACATTTTTGGTTGAAGCATCCTGTTTGTTAAGAGAGATGTGCAATCAGCGCTCTACCACCGATGAAACACAGAGAGAGAGATTTACTCTCACTGAGGTCACTTGAACTGAAAATATATGCGCTGTGTTGTACCACTATCAAAAGGTTCCTCCAAAAGACAACAAATTAGATATGAAGAAAAGCTTTAAACCCCCCCCCCCCCCCCCCCCTGAAAACTTGATTTCAGATCTGTGAAGTTGTTTCTCCACAAAATTAAATATTTACAAGGAAATAAGCAGCCAAGTTCCAAAGGTTGGGAAAAACATCTCTAATTGTTTTGGAGTAAAAAATTTCATATTCAAAAAACTCAACGTCAAAAAGGAGTTCCTCCCATCTGTCCTTCTTCCCTTTCTTCCTTCTGTCCTTCCTCCCATCTGTCCTTCTTCCCTTTCTTCCTTCTGTCCTTCCTACTTCCTTTTATCCTTTCTTTCTTCCTTCCTACTTTCCTTCCTTTCTTCCTTCTGTCCTTCCTCCCATCTGTCCTTCCTCCCTTTCTTCCTTCTGTCCTTCCTATTTCCTTTTATCCTTTCTTTCTTCCTTCCTACTTTCCTCCCTTTCTTCCTTCTGTCCTTCTTCCCTTTCTTCCTTCTGTCCTTCCTACTTCCTTTTATCCTTTCTTTCTTCCTTCCTACTTTCCTCCCTTTCTTCCTTCTGTCCTTCTTCCCTTCTGTCCTTCCTCCCATCTGTCCTTCCTCCCTTCTGTCCTTCCTCCTTTTCTTCCTTCTGTCCTTCCTACTTCCTTTTATCCTTTCTTTCTTCCTTCCTACTTTCCTCCCTTTCTTCCTTCTGTCCTTCTTCCCTTTCTTCCTTCTGTCCTTCCTACTTCCTTTTATCCTTTCTTTCTTCCTTCCTACTTTCCTCCCTTTCTTCCTTCTGTCCTTCCTCCCATCTGTCCTTCTTCCCTTTCTTCCTTCTGTCCTTCCTACTTATATCCTTTCTTTCTTCCTTCCTACTTTCCTCCCTTTCTTCCTTCTGTCCTTCCTTCCATCTGTCCTTCTTCCCTTTCTTCCATCTGTCCTTCTTCCCTTTCTTCCTTCTGTCCTTCCTCCCTTTCTTCCTTCTGTCCTTCTTCCCTTTCTTCCTTCCTTTCTTCCTTCTGTCCTTCCTCCCATCTGTCCTTCTGTCCTTCCTCCCTTTCTTCCTTCTGTCCTTCCTCCCATCTGTCCTTCCTACCTTCCTCCCATCTGTCCTTCCTACCTTTCGTCAGAGCTGTGTGAGTGTGGTTTGATTCATCAGATTTATACATTGACTGCGGACGGACAATACAACGTTAGATTTTAGAGCAGGGGTGTTAAACATGAGGCCTGTGGGCCAGAAGCGGCCCGCCAAGAGGTCCAATCCGGCCCACTTTCCTTCTTCCTCTTTTCTTTCCTTTGGTCTGTCCTTCCTCCCTTCCTCCCTATCTTATTTTCCTTCCTTCTTTCCTTCCATCTATCTTCCCTTCCTTCCTCCCTGTCTTCTTTTCATTCCTTCCTTCCATCTGTCCTTCTTCCCTTCCTTCCTTCCTTCTTTCTTTTTCTTCCTTCCTTCTTATCTTCTCTTCTTTCCTTCCTTCCTTCTTGTCTTCTATGCTTTTCATTCCTTCCTTCCATCTGTCCTTCTTCCCTTCCTTCCTTCCTTCTTTCTTTTTCTTCCTTCCTTCTTATCTTCTCTTCTTTCCTTCCTTCCTTCTTGTCTTCTATGCTTTTCCTTCCTTCCTTCCTTCCTTCTCTTCCTACTTACTTCTCTTCAAGCCGAGGCCCATAAATTAAAAATAAAAGGAGTCATGACTGACAACTGCGCGAGACGACACACACACACACACACACACACACATAAAAAAAAAATGTACAATGAATCCGCTCGCTCGCCGCTTAATAAGGACACAATGTTCATCTGTCTTCCTTCCTTCCTTGCTTCCTTCCTCCCTTCCATCTGTCTTCCCTTCCTTCCTCCCTGTCTTCTTTTCATTCCTTCCTTCCATCTGTCCTTCTTCCTTTCCTTCCTTCTTTTTCTTCCTTCCTTCCTTCCTTCCATCTGTCTTCCCCTTCCTTCCTTCCTTCTTGTCTTCTCTTCTTTTCCTTCCACCCTTCCTTCCTTCTCTTCCTACATTGGTGTATTTTCTTTCTTCTTCTCCTTCTTTTCCTTCCTTCCTTCCTTCCTACATTCGTGTATTCTTTCTTCTCCTCCTTCTTTTCCATCCTTCCTTCCTTCCTTCTCTTCCTACATTCGTGTATTCTCTTTCTTCTCCTCCTTCTTTTTCTTCCTTCCTTCCTTCCTTCCATCTGTCTTCCCTTCCTTCCTTCCTTCTTGTCTTCTCTTCTTTTCCTTCCACCCTTCCTTCCTTCCTTCTCTTCCTACATTGGTGTATTTTCTTTCTTCTTCTCCTTCTTTTCCATCCTTCCTTCCTTCCTTCCTTTTCTTCCTACATTCGTGTATTCTCTTTCTTCTCCTCCTTCTTTTCTTTCCTTCCTTCCTTCCTTCTTCAATCCAATCCAAAAATGTACAATGAATCCGCTCGCCGCTTAATAAGGACACAATGTTCCGGGCATATGTAAATTCAATAAATGGGAGTCCACGGCAACTACAAAAAGACAAAAGAGAAAAAGTCTCCAAACTCCAAACCCCATTAAAAAGACATTAAGTGTCTTTCATAGATTCGGGCAAAGACAACTTCACAGGATAATTACCCTGTAATCATGTAATAAGAGAGACTCAGTGATGAGATCTCCTGACAGCTATCATCCACACAATGGAGAAGAGAGAGAGAGAGAGGTAAAAACAGATGGAGATGGAAGGAGACGGAAAAAGAGAGCAGCAGAGAGAGAGAGAGGGAGGGAGGGAGGACGACAGAGTGAAAGACAGGTATGAATAAATATATGGGGAAAGAGAAGGGAAGAAAAGGGTGGGAGTAAAAGAGCAGGTAAAAAAAGAGGATAGAGGAGAGGAGAGGAGAGGAGATAAGAAAAAAAGAAAAAAGAGAAGGAGTGAGACTAAAAAACTTTCTTCCTTCCTTCCTTCTTTTCCTTCCATCTGTCTTCCCTTCCTTCCTCCCTGTCTTCTTTTCCTTCCTTCCTTCTTTTCCTTCCATCTGTCTTCCCTTCCTTCCTCCCTGTCTTCTTTTCCTTCCTTCCTTCTTTTCCTTCCATCTGTCTTCCCTTCTTTCCTCCCTGTCTTCTTTTCCTTCCTTCCTTCTTTTCCTTCCATCTGTCTTCCCTTCCTTCCTCTTCCTCGGTTCTTTGCTTTTCCACCGCCAAAGCTCCAGCTCGGCGCCTCAGAACGGGAGCCAAAGCAAGCACCAACTCTTTGCTGGTCTAAAGGAAGAACCGAGTATGTCAGCGGACTGGGGGCGGGGCTAGCGTTTATTAGCTGGCTAGCGGGGTTAGCGTTTATTAGCTGGCTAGCGTGGTTAGCGTTTATTAGCCGGGTAGAGGAGTTAGCGCTTATTAGCCGGCTAGACTCAGTGATGAGATCTCCTGACAGCTATCATCCTCACAATGGAGAAGGGAGAGAGAGAGAGGTAAAAACAGATGGAAGGAGACGGAAAAAGAGCAGCAGCGGAGAGAGAGAGGGAGGGAGGGAGAACGACAGAGTGAAAGACAGGTATGAATAAATATATGGGGAAAGAGAGGGGAAGAGAAGGGTGGGAGTAAAAGAGCAGGTAAAAAAAGAGGATAGAGGAGAGGAGAGGAGAGGAGAGAGGCACAGAGATAAGAAAAAAAGAAAAAAGAGAAGGAGTGAGTCTAAAAAACTTTCTTCCTTCCTTCCTTCCTTCTTTTCCTTCCTTCCTTCTTTTCCTTCCATCTGTCTTCCCTTCCTTCCTCCCTGTCTTCCCTTCCTTCCTCCCTGTCTTCTTTTCATTCCTTCCTTCCATCTGTCCTTCTTCCCTTCCTTCCTTCCTTCTTTTCCTTCCATCTGTCTTCCCTTCCTTCCTCCCTGTCTTCTTTTCATTCCTTCTTTCCATCTGTCCTTCTTCCCTTCCTTCCTTCCTTCTTTTCCTTCCATCTGTCTTCCCTTCCTTCCTCCCCGTCTTCTTTTCCTTCCTTCCTTCCTTCTCTTCCTACATTCGTGTATTCTCTTTCTTCTCCTCTTTCTTTTCCTTCCTTCTTTCCTTCCATCTGTCTTCCCTTCCTTCCTCCCTGTCTTCTTTTCATTCCTTCCTTCCATCTGTCCTTCTTCCCTTCCTTCCTTCCTTCTTGTCTTCTCTTCTTTTCCTTCCTTCCTTCTCTTCCTACATTCATCATCTGAGACAACATCTCAGGAAGAAAAGGGTGGGAGTAAAAGAGCAGGTAAAAAAGAGGATAGAGGAGAGGAGAGGAGAGGAGAGAGACACAGAGATAAGAAAAAGAGAAAAAAAAAGAGAAGGAGCGAGACTAAAAAACTTCTGAGCTGATGAAAGAAAACAGGCACAAAGCAGAAGAGACTTTTTAACTAGGCCACGGCCCGGCAGACAGAAAGAAGAAGAAGAAGACAGGGAAAGAAACATGATGGAGGAGAAGAAGAAGAAGAAGAAGAAGAAGAAGAGAGGACGGATGGCGAATTATAGAAAGATTGTCATAAGTGGGCTTTGAAAATACAGGAAGCTTTTTCTACTGTGACCAACGTTTGTTCCTTTGTGTGTTTAAATCATCCTGAATGATAAATGAAACACGTGTTAGAGCTGGTTCGTTACTGGTTCTTTACTGGTTCTTTACCTGAAACTCATCAACACAGTTTGGCAGTTAGAGATCTAATCACTAATACCCTTTTTCCACCGAGCTGGAGCTGGAGCTGGTGCTGGTTCGGAGCCAGAGCCAGACTAAACACCGGTTCTTTGCCTTTCCACCGAGCTGGAGCTAGAGCTGGAGCTGGTGCTGGTTAGGAGCCAGAGCCTGACTAAACACCGGTTCTTTGCTTTTCCATCGCCAAAGCTCCAGCCCCGAGCCTCAGAACGGGAGCCAGGGCAAGCACCAACTCTTTGCTGGTCTAAAGGAAGAACCGAGTATGTCAGCGGACTGGGGGCGGGGCTAGCGTTTATTAGCTGGCTAGCAGGTTAGCGCTTATTAGCCGAGCTAGCGGTATGTAAAGAGTTAAAGGGGTGTAGAACGTGTGTAGAAGCACCCACTGTTTTTTTTTTTTTGTGTGTGCGTCTCCTTTCAGCCCAAGCCGCCGTTGGCTCGTAATGGATTTCTTTATATAGTCATGTGCTCCACATACAGCCCTCCAACCGCTCCTCTGCTTCCCCCCCCCCTCTCTTTCTCTCCCTCTCTCCCCCCCCTCCCTCTCTCTTTCTCTCCCTCTCCCCCCCCCTCTCTCTCTTACTCTCCCTCTCTCTCTCTCTCTCCCCATCACACTCTCCCCCTCTCCCTCCATCCATCACTCTCTCTCTTTCTCTCCCTCCCCCCCCTCTCTCTCTCTCTCTCTCCCCCCTCTCCCTCCATCTCCCTCTCTCTCTCTCTCCCTCTCTCTCTCCCTCTCTCTCTTACTCTCCCTTCCTCTCTCTCTCCCTTTCTCCCGCTCTGTCTCTCCCCCTCTCCCTCCATCCATCCCTCTCTCTCTCTTTCTCTCCCTCCCCCCCCCCTTTCTCTCTTACTCTCCCTTCCTCTCTCTCTCCCTTTCTCCCGCTCTGTCTCTCTCCCTCCCTCCATCCATCCTTCTCTCTCTCTCTCTTTCTCTCCCCCCCCCCCTCTCTCCTTCTCTCCCTCTCTCCCCCCCCCCTCTCCCGCTCTCTCTCCCTCCCTCCCTCCATCCATCCCTCTCTCTCTCTCTCCTTCTCTCCCTCTCTTCCCCCCCCCCCCCCCCTCCCCTCTCTCCTCTGCTCCACTAACATCATGGCTCTGATCCATTATCTGGTGCTAGTCAAGCCGAGTCATGACTCAAGTCGAGCTGGCACACGCTCGCTGGTTTCCATTACACAGCAGGACTAAAGTTTACCTGCTGGAGGTGTGCTGTCATCTGCAGCTCTTCATCATCATCATCATCATCATCATCGTCATCATCATCATCACTGTGGCTGCTTCTGCCTCGACTATTCCTGTCTCTCTCTCTCTATCCCCCTCTCTCTCTCTCTCTATCCCCCTCTCTCTCTCTCAATCCCCCCTCTCTCTCTCTCCATCCACCCCCCCTCTCTCTCCCTCTCCCTCTCTGTCTCTGTTTCTCCCTCTCTTTCTCTCTTTCTCCCTCTCCTTCTCTCTCTCTCTCCCTCCCTCTCTGTCTCTCTCTTTCTCTCCCCCTCTCGCTCTCCCCTCCATCCATCCCTCTCTCTCTCTCCCTCCCCCCTCTCTTTCTCTTCTCTCTCTCTCTGTCTGTCTGTCTCTCTCCCTCCCTCCCTCTCTCTTTGTCTCTCTCTCTCCCTCTCTTTGTCTCTCTCTCTTTCTCTCCCTCTCTCTCTCTCCCTCTCTGTCTCTCTCTCTCTCTCTCCCTTCCTCCCTCCCACTCTCTGTCTCTCTCTTTCCCTCTCTCTCTCTGTCTCCCTCTCCTTCTCTCTCTTTCTCCCTCTCTCCTCTCCCTCTCTCTCCCCCCTCCTCTCTCTCTCTCCCTCTCTGCCTCTCCCCCCCCTCTCTCTCTCTTTCTCTCCCCCCTCTCTCTCTCTGTGCATTACTTCTAACCAATCTGCTCAACAAAGCTCTCCAGATATCTCCATATGTTGTTGTCACGACTGCTCTTCAGCAGTAATGAAGCTCAGTGAGGAAGATAAGAGTCTCCTGTTATTTAAATATGAAGCAGTTACAACCGTCCCATGTTACAACTGTACCTGGTCTCCCCTATTAAAGGAAATGTTGGGTTTGCATCAGCAGTAACTTAACACGACTCTTAACATGAAAGCTGGTCAATCAATACATAAAGGAGCAGAGGAAGATAAATAAGGTCTGTTTTGACTGTTCCTTCCTTCCTCCCTTCCTCCCTTCCTTCTGTCCTTCCTCCCTCCCTCCTTCTCTCTTTCCTCCCTCCCTCCTTCTTTTCTTCCCTCCTTCCTTCCTTCCTTCCTCCGTCTCTCTTTCCTCCCTTCCTTCTTCCCCCCTCCTTCCCTCCCTCCCTCCCTCTTTCCTTCCTCCTCTCTTTCTTTCCTCCCCATACCTTCCTTCTTTCCTTCCTTATTTCCTCTGTCCTTCCTTCCTTCCCTCCTCCCTTCCTCCTTCTTTCCTCCCCCTACCTTCCTTCCTTCCTTCTTTCCTCTGTCCTTCTTTCCTTTCCTCCCTTCCTTCTTCCTTCCATCCTTCATTCCTCCCTCCCCTCCTTCTTCCTTCCTTCTTTACTCTGTCCTTGTTTCCTTCCTTCCTTCTTTCCTCTGTCCTTCTTCCTTCCTTCCTCCCTTCCTCATCATTCTTGTGTGGTTACACCATTTGACATTTTCAGGAGCATTCAGTCTTACTTTTAATATATTTTTTAATTGCTGATCTTACCAACATTTATTTATTAGTCTCTGACCCTCGTTATTTATTTTTGCACCTGTTTCATTCAGCTTCAGAAAACATGATGTTAATAAAATATTAATTACATCTATTAAAAGATCTGTAAATCCTTCTAATCTCATGCTCTGACTTTCATTAGTGGGAATGCCCTTTAGTGTATATTTAGATGTGCAGACGGACATTTAACAAACAAATAGTGCCTTTAAAAAATATCCACCAGATAATTAAATCATCTCGACTCACATTCGAGTTCTTTACCAGTTTTCCTGCTTTTAAGCTTTGGATTGAAAATGTTGTTCTGATCATTTTGGGGGAGTAAAAAAAAAAAAAGAAGAGACAGGAGCTAAAACGGCTTGTTAATAGACAGAGGCTGAACTGAGCGGCTGCATAAAGGACCAGTAGAAGAACCTTCCTCCCTCCTTTTCTTCCTTCCTTCCTCCCTCCTTTCCTTCCTTCTTCCTCCCTCCTACCTTCATTCCTTCCTTCTTTCCTTCCTTCCTTTCCTTCCTTTTCCCTCCTTCCTCCCTTCCTTCCTTCTTTCCTTTCTTTCTTTCCTTTTCTTCCTCCCTTCCTCCCTCCCTCCCTCCCTCCCTCCTTTCCTTCCTTCCTTCCTCCCACCTTCCTTTCCATCCTCCCTCCCCCCCTTTCCTTCCTTCCTCCCTCCTTTCCTTCCATCTTCCTCCCTCCCTCCTTTCCTCCCTTCCTCCCCCCTTTCCTGCCTTCCATTCCTCCCTCCTTTCCTCCCTTCCTCCCCCCTTTCCTGCCTTCCATTCCTCCCTTCCTTTCCTTCCTCCTGTGGCTTTGAACAGCGTCCGACTGTCTGTGGCTCAGGAGACATTATTTTATATAGTTTCAGATCATCTCCACCGCTCTGTGCAATGAGACCCAACTAATACTTTATATTACTGTTAACTGATGATATGTCTTCATAGAGCAAGAGGAGAGAAGACAAGAGGAGGAGGCGGAGGAGGAGGGGGCGGGGCTTAAAGAGACAGGAGGAGGAGGAGGAGGAGGAGGGAGGGGGCGGGGCTTAAAGAGACAGGAGCTAAAACGGCCTGTTAATAGACAGAGGCTGAACTGAGCGGCTGCATAAAGGACCAGTACAAGATAATCTCCCTTTCTTCCTTCTTTCCTTTCCTTTCCTAACTCCTTCCTTCTTTCCTCTGTCCTTCCTTCCATCCTCCCTCTCTTTCTTCCTTCCTTCCTCCCTCCCTACCTCTCCTTTCCTTCCTTCTTCCTCATTCCTTTCCTCCCTCCCTCCGTTTCTTCCTCCTTCCTTCCTTCTTCCCTCCTTTTCTTCCTTCCTTCCTCCCTCCCTACCTCTCCTTTCCTTCCTTCTTCCTCCTTCCTTCCTTCTTCCCTCTGTCCTTCCTTCCTTCCTTTCTTCTTTCCTTTCCTCCTTCTCTTCCTCCCCCTTTCCTCCCTCCGTTCTCCGTTCCTTCCTCCCTTCCTTTCTCCCTTCCTTTCTCCCTCCTTTACTTCCTTCCTTCCTTCCTCCCGCCTTCCTTTCCATCTTCCTACCTCCCTTTCTTCATTCCTTCCATCCTCCCTCCCTTTCTTCCTTCCTTCCTCCCTCCTTTCCTTCCTTCTTCCTCCGTCCTCTCCTCCCTTCCTTCCTTGATTCTTTCTCCCTTCCTTCTTCCTCCCTCCTTCCTTTCCTTCCTTCCTTCCCTCCTTCCTTCCTTTCTTCCCTCTTTTCCTTCCTTCTTCCTTCATCCCTCCCTCCCTTCCTTCCTACCTATTTTCTTTCCTTCCTTCCTTCCTCCCTCCCTTCCTTCCTACCTATTTTCTTTCCTTCCTTCCTCCCTCCTTTCCTTCCTTCTTCCTCCCTTCTTCCCCCTTTCCTCCCTCCGTTCATTCCTTCCTTCCTTCCTCCCTTCCTTTCCTCTACCCTTTCTCCCACCTTTCCTCCCTTCCTTTCCACCCTCCTTTCCTCCCTTCCATCCTTCCTTCTTTCCTTTCTTGTTCCTCCCACCTTTCCTTCCTACCTTCTAAAATGTAAATATATCAAGAAAAAGGTTTGGCTTTAAGAAACTTACTGAAATGATGATTTGAAATATTACTGATAATTAATAAATAGTAATAAAACACTTCTTAGTTGCATCCAGTCAAACATGTCCACAAAATGATTCAATACTCATTCATCTCTTCAGTCCGTCTGCTGTATGCTCTGCTTAAAATACCTCATGAGAGACACAGCTGCTGCCAGAGGTGAGGATGGAAAGAAAGAAAAAAGAAAAAAAAGAGAGAAGACAACAGGAAAGAGAGAGAAGAGTGTAGGAGGAGTTGAAGGGGAAGAGAGCAGAGAGGGACGTGTGTGTATAGAAAGAGGTGGAGGAAGGAGACGAGTGTGTAGGAGCCAAAGACGACGAGGGAAAAGGACAAGAGAGAGAGAGAGAGAGAGAGAGAGAGAGAGAGAGAGAGAGAGGGAGAGAGAGAGAGAGAGAGAGAGAGTGAGTGTGGGAGGAGAGACAGAAAGAGAAGAGGTGGAGGAAGAGAAACATAAAACATGGATGAAAGAAAGAAAGAAAGACATAAAGAAAGAAAAAGAAAGGAAGAGAGAAAGAGCTGCAGGCCATGCATTTCACTCTAACCCTAACCCTTCTTCCTTCCTCCCTCCTTTCTTTCCGTCTTCCTCCTTCCTTCCTTCCTCCCTCCTTTGTTCCCTTCTTCCTCTTTCCTTCCCTCCTTTCCTTCCTTCCTTCCTTCCTCCCTCCTTTTTTCCTTCTTCCTCCCTTCCTCCCCCCTTTTCTCCCTTCCTTTCCTCCCTCCCTCCTTTCCTTCTTCCTTCTTTCCTTCCTTCTTCCTCCCTCCTCCCTTTCCCTTCCTTCTTCCTTTCCCTCCTTCCTCCTTTCCTTCCTCCCTCCCCCTTTCCTTCTTCCTCCCTCCTTTCCTTCCACCCTTCTTCCTTCCTCCCTCCTTTCCTCCCTTCTTCCTTCCTTCCTTCCTTTCTTCCTTCCTCTCCCCTTTCCTTCTTCCTTTCTTCTTCCTCCTCCCTCTTTTCCTCCCTTTCCTTCTTCCTTCCTCCCTCCTTTCCTTCTTCCTTCCTTCCTCCCTCCTTTCCTTCCTTCTTCCTTCCTTCCTTCCTTTCTTCTCTTCCTCTCCCCTTTCCTTCTTCCTTTCTTCTTCCTCCTCCCTCTTTTCCTCCCTTTCCTTCTTCCTTCCCTCCCTCCTTTCCCTTCCTTCTTCCTTCCCTCCTTCTTCATTCCCTCCTTTCCTTCTTCCTTCCTTCCTCATTTCTTTCCTCCCTTCCTCCCCCTTTCCTTCCTCCTCTTCCATTTCACTCTAGCGGCTTCACTTCATGTCCACGAGGAGCTGCTGCTGCTGCCAGCTCAGGAAAAAAAAAAAAAAGTAAAGAGAGAGAAAGAGAGAAAGAGAGAAAGAAGAAAGAAACTCCAGAGTGTCATGTTTTGCTGCATCACTGAATCGGCCTCGAGGACTCGGGGCCAGCTTCTGAGGAGTCATATGCTGCTTGGCGTCCCATTTTTGTTCCAGGCCTCTAAAAGCATCCTCGTAATTACTGTACAGTGATTGTGTGATTCCTTCCTTCTGTTCTTCTTTCCTTCCTTCCTCCCTTCCCTCCTTCCTTCTGTCCTTCTTTCCTTCCTCCCTTTCTTCTTCTTTTAAACTGATGTAACATTCAATGTCTTTTTTAACCTTCTTACCTTCTTCCCTTAGTCTCTCCTCCCTTCTTTCCTCCCTCCTTCCTTCCTCCTTTCCATCCTTCTTCGTCCTTCCTTCCTCTTTTCCTCCCTCCTTTCCTTGGTTCTTCCTCCCTTTCTTCCTTCTTCCTCCCTCCCTCCTTTCCTTCCTTCCACCCTTCCTTCCTTCCTGCCTT
>JAJDFG010001547.1:5000-20000 GCA_021039105.1 Scomber colias
TGTTGTTGTTTGTTGTCGTCTGTGATGTTGCCGCGGTTACACAACTGTTGGTTGTTGTCCCGCCGCTAACAGAGCAGCTGTCCAAACTGATCTGACCCTCTGACTGCACTGCTGCCCCACGGCTGTGTGTGTGTGTGTGTGTGTGTGTGTGTGTGTGTGTGTGTGTGTGTGTGTGTGTGTGTGTGTGTGTGTGTGTGTGTGTGTGTGTGTGTGTGTGTGTGTGTGTGTGTGTGTGTGTGTGTGTGTGTGAGACATTAAACACATATCAGATCATTTTCTTTAACCTGCTGTTTAGTCATGAATCACATCAAGGCTCTTCCTCTCTCATCTTCCTCTTCCTCTCTCATCTTCCTCTCATCCTCCTCTTCTCTCTTCCTCCTCTCATCCTCCTCCTCTCATCTTCTTCTTCCTCCTCTCATCTTCCCCCTCCTCCTCTCATCCTCTCATCCTCCTCCTCTCATCTTCTTCTTCCTCCTCTCATCTTCCCCCTCCTCCTCTCTTCTTCCTCTTCCTCCTCTTTCATC
Organism: Scomber colias; assembly: GCA_021039105.1. Lineage (NCBI taxonomy): Eukaryota > Metazoa > Chordata > Actinopteri > Scombriformes > Scombridae > Scomber > Scomber colias. The sequence goes on from JAJDFG010001547.1 coordinate 5,525, forward strand.
TTCCTCTTCCTCTCATCATCCTCTCTCTCATCTTCCTCTTCCTCTCATCATCCTCTCTCTCATCTTCCTCCTCCTCTCTCATCCTCCTCATCCTCCTCTCATCTTCCTTCTCTGATTTTCCTCCTCTCATCATCCTCTTCCTATCATCTTCCTCTTCCTTTCTTCTCTCATCTTCTCTCTCATCTTCTTCTCTCTCATCATCCTCTTCCTTTCTTCTCTCATCTTCTTCTCTCATCTTCTTCTCTCTCATCTTCCTCTTCCTTTCTTCTCTCATCTTCTTCTCTCATCTTCTTCTTCTCTCATCTTCCTCCTCTCATCATCCTCTCTCTCATCTTCCTCTCCTCTTCCTCTCATCGTCCTTATCTTCCTCCTCTCATCTTCTTCTTCCTCTCATCATCCACCTCTAATCTTCCTCTTCCTCTCTCCTCTTCCTCAGGCCGGCTCCGCCCACGTCCGTATCCGCCGTGACGCCAACGAGCAGCTTGTCCTCGCTCACGTCACCAACCGTCTCCTTCCTCTCGTCTCCACGCTGACCGTCCAGATCTTCAAAGACGACTGGACCCGACCTCTACTAACCGGTGCCATCACTTCCTCTTCCTCTTCCTCTTCCTCTTCCTCTTCTGCTCCTCCTGCTGCTGATGCCTACGCCGCTGCTCTCTCCTCTTCCTCCTCTCTTCCTCCTCTGCTAACCGGAGCAGATTTGGACCCTCTGACTTCCACCCCGTCCAAACTGAGCAGTCCTCCTCCCGAGTTCTCCTTCGACACTCCGGGCCGGAACGCTCCGCAGGTGGTACTTCCTGCTCCGGGTCAGCACCCGGCTCACCGGCCGTACGGAGGCCTGGGACTCCCGTACGGAGCGTCTCCCTACGCCGGGATGCTGAGTCAGGGCTTGAGGCCGGCCGGCGGGTTCGGACTCGGCGTGCAGAGTTTAGGAGGCGGATACGGACTCGCTGCTGCTTCCTCTTCCTCTTCCTCTTCCTCTCAGAGCTACAGGACTTCCTTCGGAGGGGCGGCGGCGGCGACGGCACCGCTGAGGTTTGGAACCGGCAACCCTCTGCAGTCCCAGCAGTCCCAGCAGTCCCAGTACAGACAGTACCGACCCTGATGGGGGAGGGGAACCGGGACAGAACTCTTAACGCTGGACTCTAGGAAGTAGGAAGTAAAGATGTGATGTCATGGGGGTTTGAAATGTAACGCCTGTCCTGATTGGACGACGGACTCTGCCGCATTTACTTCACAGGAAGTGTTAAATGTTGTAGCGTGAGGTCATATTTATTCATGATGATGATGATGATGATGATGATGATGATGATGAAGATGAGGAGGAGGATGAGGATGAGGTGACTGTCTTTGAGTCTGGATCTCAAGACTGAGTGAAAGAAAGAGAGCAAGAGGTTATTTTGTCACTTTAACCTTCCTCCCCTCCCTTCCTTCCTTCTTCCTCCTTCCTTCCTTTCTTCCTTTCCTTCCTTCCTCCTTCCCTTCCTTCCTCCCTCTCTTCCTTTCCTCCCTCCTTTCCTTCATTCCTGCCTCCTTTCCTTCTTTCCTCCCTCTTTTCCTTCCTTCCTTCCTGCCTCCTTTCCTTCCTTCTTCCTTCCTCCCTCTTTCTTCCTTCTTCCTCCCTTCATTCCTCCGTCCTTCCTCCCTCCCTTCCTTCCTCCCTTCCCTCCTCTCTCCTTTCCTTCCGTCCTTCTTCCTTTCCTTTCCTTCCTTCCCCCTCTTTTCTTCCTTCTTCCACCTTCCTCCTCCTTTCCTTCCTTCTCCCTTCCTTCCTCCCTCCCTTTCCCTCCTTCCTCCCTTCCTTTCCTTCTTCCTTCCTCCCTTCCTCCCATCCTTCCTCCCTCCCTTCCTTCCTTCTTCCTCCCTCCTTTCCTCGAGGACAACAGGACGGTTAAAGGCTCGAAAAAACATTCCCAAAGACAGGAAGTGGAAGTGAAAGTTAAAATCCATCATCTTCACACTTTTTAGCTTCAGTGGAAGTGAGGAAGTTAAAGTCCAAGCGTCTCATTATCGATCTATTGATCCATCGTATCGGTTTTGTATTGATCGACTCTTCTGTTCTGTTTTAAAAAGAAAGATGGAAACATTTCTCTTTTTTTGGGGGGAAAGAAAAGAAGAAGAAATGTCACAAAATTGTTCATATCTGGCTAAAAAAGTGGGACCAGTTTAATTTAGTTTTTTTGTTTTATTTTAGAGAAATTGACTCCAGATTAAATATCTACGAGTGTCAAATTACTCACAGACTCACTGAATCCTCTCTTATGAAGAAAGGAAGAAAATAAATTGATTTAATTAGGAAATCTAAATCTCCTCGAGTCAACTTGAAGCATTTTTGGAGGAAAAGTTTGATGATTCTGATCAGATTGAATATGAAATGATGAAAAATGGAGATTAAAGTTTCATTAACCCTCGTGTCGTCTTCCCGGGTCAAATTGACCTTCCTTCCTTTCGTCTGTACTTCCTCCACCCCTTTCTTCCCTCCTTCTTTCCTTCCTTCCCTCCTTCCTCAGTCTCTCCTCTCTTCCTTTCCTCTGTCCTTCTTTCCTCCCTTCCTCCCTTCCTTCCTTCCTTCCTTCCTTTCCTTCCTTCTTCCCTTCCTTCCTCACCTCCTCCTTTCCTTCATCCTTTCCTTCTCTCCTTCCTTCCTTCCTTCCTTCTTTCCTTCCTTCCTTCCCTCCCTGCCTCCTTCCTTCCTTCCTTCCTTCCTCCCTGCCTCCTAACTTCCTTTCTTCCTTCCTTCCTTTCCTCCCTCCCTTCCTCAAGAACAACAGGAGGGTTAAAATTGATAAAAACTAAAACATTCCCTTTAACTCTGCTGGAGGCTGATGAGGTCATAATAAAATGATGACGTCATAAGAAATGAGTTTTTTTTATTTTTTTTATTTGTATTGTATTTTTACTGTAACCTGTAACCTGAGTGCTGCAGAGGTAACAGTGGTTTCTTGTCACACAGGTCTCACAACGTTTCTGGTTTCAGTATAAAAACAGTTTCAGACTTTTATTCCATGTGTGTTTATTTAAGGAGGAACTGGGATGATCGGTTATTAAAAAAACTAAAAGGTTATAAAAGCTGTTTCTCTGTCTTTCTTTCTTTCTTTCTTTCTTTGTCGTGTTTCAGGACGAGTGAATGAAACCTGGAACGAGGATTTTAGTTTTTTTGTTCAATGGAAACTGATTAAGGTGATTTTTTGCTGTAAAGGAGGAAAAAACATTTTCTACTGTTCAAAATAAGACTTTTTTCTCCTAATAATGAAAAACCTTTAGACTTAAAAGTGTTAAATTAGACCCATCAGAGTGAGAAAAGGTTAAAATGTGTCTTATAGAAACAGTCAGGAGACTAAATGAACATGAAGTGTGTTGGAAGAAGATGAAGAAAGAAAGAGGAGGAGGAGAATGAAGATGAGATTAAGAAAGAAAAGAGAGGAAAATGAGGAAAGAAAGAAGGAAGACGAGGAAGGAAGGAATTAAGGAAGGAAGGAAGGAAGGAAAGAAAAGCGAGGAAGATGAGGAAGGAAGGAAAAGGGAGGAAAAGGGAGGAAGGAAGGAAGGAAGGTCATTTTATTTTGTCTCCTGTGATCATGTGATTCTTTTTTTCGCCCTCGTTTCCTCATCAGCCCCGAAAATATTCAAATGAGTGAGCGAGTCTGCCCGCTGCGGGCCGCCGCTGGAGTCTGAGGAGAGGAGACAGCCTTCCTTCCTTCCTTCCTTCCTTCCTTCCTTAGGAGAGGAGACAGCCTTCCTTCCTTCCTTCCTTCCTTCCTTTCTTAGGAGAGGAGACAGCCTTCCTTCCTTCCTTCCTTCCTTCCTTAGGAGAGGAGACAGCCAAGAGTCCAGCAGAGTCACAACGTGTTAGGAGGCCAGCAGTCTCCTGACCCCGATACAGCGCTGAGCCTTCCTTCCTTCCTTCCTTCCTTCCTTCCTTCCTTTAGGAGGCCAACAGACTCCTGACCCTGATACTGGAGCAGGGCAGAGCCTTCCTTCCTTCCTTCCTTCCTTCCTTTAGGAGGCCAACAGACTCCTGACCTCGATACAGCGCTGAGCCTTCCTTCCTTCCTTCCTTCCTTCCTTCCTTCCTTCCTTCCTTCCTTCCTTCCTTCCTTTAGGAGGCCAACAGACTCCTGACCCCAATACTGGAGCAGTGCTAAGTCTTCCTTCCTTCCTTCCTGTTTAAATCTAACCCAGAGGAAGAAGATGAAGCAGATGTTGGGATCAGAACCGTCTGCTGCAGGATTCCTCTTGTTTGATTTGGTTAATGCAGCACGCACTTTCTTTATTCAACACGTGTAAACTCGTCCTCTGGTCACACTCAGGGTAACAAACTTTTAGGCTCAAAATGAGACTCTCGTTTTTCCTCCTCTGCACTCAAACTCTGACCCAGAGAACAGCACAGAGACCCTTTAAAAGCAGCTTCTGTTCCAGCAGGATGGACAGATGTAACCCTTTATTGGGCAAATAATTATATTTGGTAACTTCTGTAAATATCCCAAAATATCCTTCCTTCCTTCCTTCCTTCCTTCTTTCCTTCCTTTCCTTCCTCCCTGTCTTCTTTCTTTCCTTCCTCCCTGCCTTCTTTCTTCCCTTCCTCTTTTCCTTTCTCCCTCCCTCGTTCCTTATTTCCTCCGTCCTTCCTTCCTTTCCTTCCTTCCATCTGTCCTTCCTCCCTCCCTCCTTCTCTCCTCCCTTCCTTCTTTCCTTCCTCCGTCCTTCCTTCCTTCCTTTCCTTCCTTCCATCTGTTCTTCCTCCCTCCCTCCTTCTCTCCTCCCTTCCTTCTTTCCTTCCTCCATCCCCCTTTCTTCTTCCTTCCTTCCTTCTTTCTTCCCTTCCTCCCTCTCTCCTTCTCTTTCTTTCCTCCCCCCTACCTTCCTTCTTTCCTCCATCCTTCCTTCCATCCTTCCTTCCTTCCTTCCTTCCGTCCTCCCTTCCTTTCAATGAGTGTCCTATAAAGGGTTAACTTGTAGTATGCAGTATGTCTCTCATCTCTTCTTCTCTGCTCACACTTTATATTTTTAGTGCTCTAAAAATGGTCTAAACCTGATTCACAGGAAGTGGTCAGGAGCTACTTCCTGTGTGAAAAAAAGAAACTCTGAGTCTCCTCAGTGTTTATAATGAGTCTCTAATTGAATCTAACATGTTGTTACACACACACGCACACACACGCGCACACGCACATACACACACACACACACTGAGCCACACACATACACATGCACACATACATACATACACACACACACACACTGAGCCACACACACACACATACACACACTGAGCCACACACACACACACACATTCACACTCACACTCACACACACACACTCAGACACACACACACTGAGCCACACACACACACATTCACACACATTGAGCCACACACACGCACACACACACACAAACACACACACACACACTGAGCCTCACACACACACACACACACATACATACACACACACTGAGCCACACACACACACACACGCACACACACACACACACACACACAGAGCCCCCCCCACACACACACACACACACACTGAGCCACACACACACACACAGACACACACTGAGCCACACACACACGCACACACACACACACACACATACACACAGAGCCCCCCCCCACACACACACACTGAGCCACATACACACACACACAGAGCCACACACACACACACACTGAGCCACACACACACGCACACACACACACACACTGAGCCACACACACACGCACACAATGAGCCACACACACACGCACACACACACACACATTCACACTTACACACACGCACATACACACACACACTGAGCCACACACACACTCACACACACACACTGAGCCACACACACACACACTGAGCCACACACACACATGCACCGAGCCACACACACACACATACACTTAGCCACACACACACACACACACACACACACACTGAGCCATACACGCACACGCACACAGAGCCACACACACATTCACACACACAGACACACACACACACACACACACACACACACACACACACACACACACACACACACACACACAGAGCCCCACACACACACACTGAGTCACACGCACACACACACACACACACAGCCACACACACACACACACACACAGCCACACACTGACTGAGCCACACACACACACACACACACACACTGAGCCACACACACACACACACACACACACACACACTGTTTAAGTGCCTCGTCTGAAGAATTTCATTTCCCTCCAGCAGAGGATAATCCATCCTCTGTTTTTTGTTCTGTGGCTTTCGGACGAGATTCTGAACAAACAATTAAAGAAGTACTTTGCCCTCGGAGCTTAACGCGGGCTTCTGCTCCCCGAGCGTTGGATGTGCTCAACGCCCGCTAAGCCTCTAAAAAGGTCCCGTGGCATTTTGAAGTTCAGAGCCGCGGCACTTGTATTAGTGTTGACTTCACATGCTTGTTACAAAACAAACGGGGGAGAGCCTTTGTAATCTGTGCCCGAAATCCCCTGAAAATGAATGAGATCTGTGCTGAGGCTCGGCTTTCTGGGTCAGTCTGACACGCTCGGTGCTCAGACTGCAGCACGGACCCACGCACAAAGGAGTAAGGAAGGAAGGGAGGAAGGAAGGACAGATGGAAGGACAGATGGAAGGAAGGAAAGAAGGACTAGTTCACAGTTTAAAGCAGCAGGCAGGTGCTGTTGTCCTTGAGTCAAGGAAGAAGGAAGGAAGGTAGGAAGGAAGAAGGATGGATGGAAGGGAGGAGGGGAGGAAGGGAGGAAGAAGGTAGGAAGGATGGATGGAAGGGAGGAGGGGAGGAAGGAAGGAAGAAGGTAGGAAGGATGGGAGGAAGAAAGGAAGGGAGGAAGGAAGGACAGATGGAAGGAAGGAAGGAAGGAAAGAAGGACTAGTTCACAGTTTAAAGCAGCATTCAGGTGTCTCATATGGACATTTAACCCTCCTGTTGTCCTCAAGTCAAGGAAGGATGGATGGAAGGAAGGAAGAATGAAGGAAAGAAGGTAGGAAGGTTGGATGGAAGGAAGGAGGAAAGGAAGGGAGGAAGGAAGGAAGAAAGAATGAAAGAAAGAGGGAAGGATGGATGGAAGGATGGAAGGAAGGAAGGAGGGAAGGTAGGAAGGTTGGATGGAAGGGAGGAAGGAAGGAAGGGAGAGGAAAAGAGGAAGGAAGGAAGGGACGGAGGAAGGAAGAAAGGGAGGGAAGGAGGAAGGAAAGAGGGAAGGAAGGAAGGAAGGAAAGACTGAAAGAAGGGAGAAAGGAAAAGAGGAAAATGAATGAGATCTGTGCTGCGGCTCGGCTTTCTGGGTCAGTCTGACACGCTCGGTGCTCAGACTGCAGCACGGACCCACGCACAAAGGAAGGAGGAAGGAAGGGAGGAAGGAAGGAAGGAAGGAAGGAAGGGAGGAAGGGAGGGTTCACTAGTTCACTGTTTAAAGCAGCAGGCCGCAGGTGTTTAATATGGACATTTAACCCTCCTGTTGTCCTGGAGTCAAGGAAGGAAGGAAGGAAAGAGGGAAGGAAGGAAGGAAGGAAGACGGTAGGAAGGAAAGAAGGAAGGAGGTTGGAAGGATGGATGGAAGGAAGGAAGGAAGGAAGGAAGGGAGGAAGGAAGGGAGGAAGGGAGGGTTCACTAGTTCACAGTTTAAAGCAGCAGGCAGATGCTGTTGTCCTTGAGTCAAGGAAGGTAGGAAGGAAGAAGGATGGATGGAAGGGAGGAGGGGAGGAAGGGAGGAAGAAGGTAGGAAGGATGGAGGGAAGGGGAGGAAGGAAGGAAGTAGGTAGGAAGGATGGGAGGAAGGAAGGGAGGGTTCACTAGTTCACAGTTTAAAGCAGCAGTCAGGTGCTGTTGTCCTTGAGTCAAGGAAGGAAGGAAGGAAGGAAGGAAGGAAGGAAGGGAGGGTTCACTAGTTCACAGTTTAAAGCAGCAGTCAGGTGCTGTTGTCCTTGAGTCAAGGAAGGAAGGAAGGAAGGAAGGAAGGAAGGAAGGGAGGGTTCACTAGTTCACAGTTTAAAGCAGCAGTCAGGTGCTGTTGTCCTTGAGTCAAGGAAGGAAGGAAGGAAGGAAGGGAGGGTTCACTAGTTCACAGTTTAAAGCAGCAGTCAGGTGCTGTTGTCCTTGAGTCAAGGAAGGAAGAAGGTAGGAAGGATGGATGGAAGGAAGGAAGGAAGGAAGGGAGGGAGGGAGGGATGAAGGAAGGGACGGAGGAAGGAAGAAAGGAAGGGAGGAAGGAAGAAAGGAAGGGACGAAGGAAGGAAGGAAGGAAGGAAGAGTCAAAACAGACAAAGCAGCAGTCAGGTGTCTCATGTGGACATTTATAAAGTCTCTGATCATCTTCATCAGTCTGAGTTAGTCAAAGTGATATCTGACACATTCACTGAGTGGGGAAGGAAATAGTAGTAGTACTTTCTGTCATAGTAGTAAAAACGTTCTTACAGTAGTAGTAGTAGTTACAGGAACAGCAGTAAAAGTAGTACTTCTTGTAGTAGTGGTAGTAGTAGTACATCTTATAGTAGTAGTAGTAGTATTTCTTGTAGTATTAGTAGTAGTAGTAGTACTTCTTGTAGTAGTAGTACTTCTTGTAGTAGTAGTAGTAGTAGGAGTACTTCTTGTAGTAGTGGCAGTAGTAGTACATCTTATAGTAGTAGTAGTAGTATTTCTTGTAGTATTAGTAGTAGTAGTAGTACTTCTTGTAGTAGTAGTACTTCTTGTAGTAGTAGTAGTAGTAGTAATTGTTACAGTAGTAGTAGTAGTACTTCTTGTAGTAGTACTAGTAGTAGTATATTTGAAGACAGGATGAAGACGATGCTGCCGTTAACAAATCAATAAGCAGACGATCAGAACCATCTGCTGCAGGACTCCTTGTTCCTGGATCCTTCCTTCCTTCCTTCCTTCCTTCCTTACTTCCTTCCATCCTTCCATCCTTCCTTCCATCCTTCCTTCCTACCCCCCACCCCCACACCCCTCCCTCCGATTTAGCATCTTTTAAACAGTGAGTTAAGTTAAGTGTTTTTTAGATAATATAATAATCTAATAATCTAATATTAAAGCTGCCATGCTGCGTGTGCTGTATGACTGCAGCGTAGCGGCGTGTCAGCGAGGTCATCGGGTTGATGATGTCAGAGGTTATCTGAGGTCGCAGCGTCTGGCTTCGGCTCTGCTAACTGGAGCAGAAAACTGGAGGGGCGGGTCATGTGACCTCGCTGACACCTGCATCATCCAATGGGCTGATGTTTATTTATTTATATTTATTATTACTATCACTGTGCTTAGTGAGAGCGTCGGTAGGTTGTGTGTGTGTGTGTGTGTGTGTGTGTGTGTGTGTGTGTGTGTGTGTGTGTGTGTGTGTGTGTGTTATGTAACTCTGGCACTGAACACTGTGTTCAGACCGGCAGGATCACTGCATCTGTTTACAGCGACCTGCAGATTAGATCAGACCTCACACTTCAAATAGAGACTAATCCAGCACACACACACACACACACACACACACACACACACACGGACAGACACACACGCACACACACACACACACACACTGAGAGCCCTGCGGGAACATTAAAGCCAGCGACCTAATCCACTGAGTTCAAATAGAAACACTTTGAATCAGAGTTGTAATCATGGAGGGATGTGTGTCTGTTGTACGATGTTGGACCCAAACACACACACACACACACACACACACACACACACACACACACACACACACACACACACACACACACACACACACACACACACACACACACACACACACCTCTATCTATGCAAACAGAACAGAAAATCTCTGGTTTTGTTTTCACCTCCTCAGTCTCAGTTTCTGTTTCTGCAGGTTTATTCTGTTTAAAGTAGAAATGATTAATCTGTGTGTGTGTGTGTGTGTGTGTGTGTGTGTGTGTGTGTGTGTGTGTGTGTGTGTGTGTGTGTGTGTGTGTGTGTTATCAGCTCCTCTCAGCTTCATAGTCAGTTTCAGTTCACACTACCTGCCCAGCACCAGAGACTCTTTACCTTATTTCCTTCCTTCCTTCCTGTCTTCTTTTCCTTTCTTTCCTTCCTATCCTTCCTTTTTGCTTTCCTTTCCTTCCATCCTGTCTTCTTTTGCTTCTTTCTTCCTTCCTTTTTAGTGTCCTCCCATCTTTCCTTCCCATCCCCATTGCTTTCTTTCCAACTGTTCTTCCTTCCTTCCCTCCTTCCTTCCTTTCTTTCTGCTTTCCTTACTTTCTTCACTTTCTTCCTTCCTCCCTTCTTTTTCCCCTTTCCTTGTCTTCTTTTCCTTTCCTACCTGTGTCCTTTTCCTTCCTTCCTTCCTTCCTTCCTTCCTTCCTTCCTCGATTCTTGCCCTTATGTTACTATGGCAACTCATTTCTTGTGTCCTCCTGTCTTTCCTTTCCATCCCCATTGCTTTCTTTCCAACTGTCTTTCCTTTCTCTGTTCTTCTCTTCCACCTTTCCTTACGGTCTTCTTTTCCTTTCCTTCCTTCCCTCCTTTTCCTTCCTTTCGTCCAGATTTCTTCTCTTCCTTCGTTCCCTCCTTCCTTCCTTTCTTTCTGCTTTCCTTACTTTCTTCACTTCCTTCCTTCCTCCCTTCTTTCCCCCTTTCCTTGTCTTCTTTTCCTTTCCTACCTGTGTCCTTTTCCTTGCTTCCTTCCTTCCTTCCTTCCTTCCTTCCAGCTTTCCTCTCTTTCTTTCCTCCTGCCTTCCTTCCCCCTTTCCTTTGTCTTCTTTTTTATTTCCTACCTGTCTCCTTTTCCTTCTTTTCTTCCTCTTCCTTCCCTCTTTCCCTCTTTCCCTCTTTCCAGCCTTCCTTCCTTCCTTCCTTCCTTCCTTCCTTCCTTCCTATCTATATCCTTCCTTCCCTGCCTTCCCCTTCTTTTCTTCCTCCCTTCCCTCCTTCCTTCCCTACGATCTCCTTTCCCTTCCTCCCTTCCTGCCCTTACGTTGCTATGGTAACTAATTGGAGCTTTTACATAAAAACAGGCTAAAACAGACTGAATGAAAAAGAGAATAAATGAGCAGAGTCATATCCAGGTCACCAGTCTTTGTGTTGTGGGTCAAAGGTCGCAGCCGGTGTTGATTGACAGCAGACGAAGGTGCGCTGAGGTGCAGTGGGCGTTGAGCAGCAGCAGGGCGGCGACGTCGAGCCGAACATCAACTGAGCCGAGTTTGACGCTGATGCTGTTTGACGTGTGGCCGCCTCCTCGCTTACCCACAGTCAAACACAGAGTGCTGCTCTCCCATTAACAATGCATACTGTGTGTGTGTGTGTGTGTGTGTGTGTGTGTGTGTGTGTGTGTGTGTGTGTGCGTGTGCGTGTGTGTGTGTGTGTGTGTATGTGTGTGCGTGTCTCTTCTTGAACACTGACTCCAGTATTTGATCCTACAGTTGCTGTTTTTTTGCCACAATTTCTTCTTTTTCTTTGTTAATTTCTCTGCAGTTCTTCTTTTAGATTATTCTCTTTTTTTACTTTAATTGACATTTTTTTAATAACTAAATGTTTTATTATATTTGCTATAATTTCTAGAGACACATATGCATTTATTGATTAGTTATTTGCCATTTAATCCTTTATTTTTCATCCTTTTCTTACCACAAAAAATTTTAAGCCCCCAAAAAAATTCTCATAGCTCCAGAAATTACATTTTTTTATCAGGTTGCAAATTTAAATATGACTTATTTCTTGAAGAGTGTGTAGATAGCTCCAAATATATTACATAGAAATCAGATCCTTTAATATACATATGACAAATAAATCAGTTTAAAGCCTGACTGCTTCTTCTGTGACCTCCACTAACAAACTACTGATACAATATGAGTTTTAGTTCCAGTACGTAAATTAATCTTTATTCCAGGACCATGCTTTGATAAATAAGAGGTTTAAATATCAAATTAATTCAGATTCATGTGTTTAAATGTGTTTGATAAGAGTTTTAAATATGACAAAAGGGTATTATTGATAATCATTTAAACCTTAATGTTCAACTAATCAATAAAAGATGAGACATTCTGCTTTATGTGGTGTTCTGTTATTTTTATCCTTAAAGTTCAAGTTCAAGCATTTTATCGTCATTTTAGAGCACAATGAAATTAGTTTTGGGACCTTAAACTGCTGTCTGTTCTGTAGTCTTGGTTGCTAAGGTGGTTGCTAAGGCGGTTGCTAAGGCAGTTTTTATGCAATTCTCTCATATATATCCTGCAAGGCTGTCTTGAGATGAACATTATGTAGAAACGCTGCCTGTAAGTCAAAGCTCAGGGATTCAATCTGCTCTGAATGCTTCATTTACAAGCTGCACACGCTCGTAAATTGTCACTCGTGGTTGCTAAGGTGGTTACTAAGGAGGTTGCTAAGGTGTTTCCACTCTCGTATCTCAGATGTGATTCAGCGCCAATATGGACGGATGTGATTTGAGAAGTTGAACATTTTGGAGTAAGGAAGGAGAAAAAGAAGTGAAATCCTGCTGCTATAGTTAGTTTATGTAGACGCTGTGGTTGCTAAGGTGGTTGCTAAGGGCTGTGTTCCGTGGTTATTAAGCTGGTTGCTAAGGGCTGTGTTCCGTGGTTGCTAAGGTGGTTGCTAAGGGCTGTGTTCCGTGGTTACTAAGCTGGTTGCTGAGGGGGGCCTTAAAGAGACAGGAGCTAAAAACAGCCTGTTAATAGACAGAGGCTGAACTGAGCGGCTGCATAAAGGACCAGTAGAAGATAAATAAGGAGTTTTTAACTGGAAATCATGTAAAGATATTCCAGTAGAGACTCAGAATATTAATATAGAAGCTGGAGATGTGGAGAATATGTTTTATTTTAATCACTAACCATATAATCTCTGGTCATACTGCAGCAAAACAACAAGGGAGACAAAGGATAGCATGTTTTATTTAGCCACAAGCAGCTGTGAGCATCTCTCTTTAAAATGAAGTGAAAGTCGATATGTGTCTGAGGTTCAAATGTTAACATGAACGTGTCCCATTATCTGTATGTAGCGTATGGATCGTGTGAGGACGAGCTGGTTGCTGGTCGCTCGGTTTAACAGAAACACTCAGAAGGCAGCGAGGTCAGCTGTGTTTCCATACAACAGCAAACTGCCACAGGGCTGCGAGGGGGGGATGGTCTGTGTGTGTGAGTAAGGGGTGTGGAGGGGGGGGGGGGGGGGGTAAACAAGGCCCAGAGGTCACAAAACAATCATGTGACCTGAATATTATTGCTGGTTTGAAGGTCGGCTGCGTGTTTGAGAAACTGTAGGAGGAAGTATGAAGATGAGTTACTGCAGATGAGAGGGAGATATTGTACTTTCTACTCCACTACATTTATTGAACAGCTTTAGTTACTTTTTTAACAACACATTGTTAAAGATGAAACCAGTCAGCAGTGTGTAGTCGGCTCACATTTCAGATGTCTATGAGTTGTTAACAGCTCCACCAAATACTGATTTTTCCCTCTAAACTTCTCACATGCTTTCATTTCAATAAATGTTCAAATGATCCAATATTTCAGCAAAAATCAAAGATTAGAGAAAAAGTCCAAAAACTGAAAACACATTTGTGAATCAGAACTTTGTTTTTTCTTCTCTCCCATTAATCATCTCAGCAGCCCTCACATTTATCTGCTGACCCTTTGGAGGGGCCCCACCCCTAGGTTGGGAACCACTGGCCTAAACTAGCTAACTATATATAAAGTAGTGTAAACTAGCTAACTGTATATAAAGTAGTATAAACTAGCTAACTGTATATAAAGTAGTATAAACTAGCTAACTGTATATAAAGTAGTAAACTAGCTAACTGTATATAAAGTAGCGTAAACTAGCTAACTGTATATAAAGTAGTGTAAACTAGCTAACTGTATATAAAGTAGTATAAACTAGCTAACTGTATATAAAGTAGTATAAACTAGCTAACTGTATATAAAGTAGTATAAACTAGCTAACTGTATATAAAGTAGTATAAACTAGCTAACTGTATATAAAGTAGTGTAAACTAGCTAACTGTATATAAAGTAGTATAAACTAGCTAACTGTATATAAAGTAGTGTAAACTAGCTAACTGTATATAAAGTATATAAAGTAGTATAAACTAGCTAACTGTATATAAAGTAGTATAAACTAGCTAACTGTATATAAAGTAGTGTAAACTAGCTAACTGTATATAAAGTAGTATAAACTAGCTAACTGTATATAAAGTAGTGTAAACTAGCTAACTGTATATAAAGTATATAAAGTAGTATAAACTAGCTAACTGTATATAAAGTAGTATAAACTAGCTAACTGTATATAAAGTAGTATAAACTAGCTAACTGTATATAAAGTAGTATAAACTAGCTAACTGTATATAAAGTAGTGTAAACTAGCTAACTGTATATAAAGTAGTATAAACTAGCTAACTGTATATAAAGTAGTGTAAACTAGCTAACTGTTTATAAAGTAGTATAAACTAGCTAACTGTATATAAAGTAGTATAAACTAGCTAACTGTATATAAAGTAGTGTA
>JAJDFG010001547.1:22500-30000 GCA_021039105.1 Scomber colias
AGTGAAGTTGATAAATAGAAACTTTTAACTACCTTTTTACCAAGAGAGGGAGCCAAGTGTAAGGACACAAGACGTGCTTCACTTACCTTCAACTGCTGCACCCCTACACACACACACACACACACAGTAGCTACACAAACACAGACACTTATCGCCACAGTTGACTAACCCCATTGGCTCCTGTGTGTTCGTGTGTGTGCATCTGTGTGTGTGTGTGTGTGTGTGAGAGTGTGTGTGTGTGTGTGCGTGTGCATGTGTGTGTGTGTGTATTTGATGCTCATGCGGAGCGACAGCCGGGTCTCCAGGTCACTCTCTGGGACGTCTCAGGGCCTCGGTCAGTCCTGGCTGCCCTCCAAACTGTCTCCCCCGTTGGGTCTGGTGGGGGGGGGTTGGGGGGGGGGCAACAACGGCGCCCCCTCTGCTCTGAAACACACACACACACACACACACACACACACACACACACACACACACACACACACACACACACACTGTACTGCATGAGTTATTCCATATTTTCCAAAATTTCTCTGGACACCATTTAAACTTTTTATGGATTCTGTATAAATTTATTTTCACTTTCTTTAATTCAAAATCCATGAATATCAAATTCTCTCATAGGTTTTAATGTTTTATTAACTTTATAAATGTTAATTTTAATTAATATTAAACCTTTTCTGGACTTTACGGGACTATTTTAAGATGTTTGACTGGAATAATGTTACATTTGGCTGCAATGTTAAACCATCATATCAACTTTTCATGCTGTATTTTTATGCTTTTATTTTAATTTTATTCCAGTTTAATTAAATTAAATTGAAATATTATAAATATACTTCATGTACACATAAAGGACATATGATAAGATGTTGAAAATAGGTGCAAATATCAGTATAAAATAATAACAGTGAGTTCTGCAGATACAGTTGTCTTTAATTATAATGAATTAAGTTGAATTAGCTCCATGCTCTATATGAATATTTTATTACTGATGTTGCAGCTGATTCTTCTTCTCTTCTTTTTTTTAATTGTGTTAATTAGTTTTTTTCCTCTGTGTGAAACAATTTGGATGAACTATGATGTGTTTTACCCTCCTGTTGTCCTCAAGTCTTCCATCTTTCCTTCCTTCCTTTCCTTCCTTACCTAAGGAAAGATTGAAGGGAGGAAGAAGGAAGGAAAGGAAGGAAGGAAAGATGGAAGGGAGGAAGAAGGAAGGAAAGGAAGGAAGGAAGGAAAGATGGAAGGGAGTAAGGAAGGATGGATGGAAGGAAGGGAGGGGAGGGAAGGAAGGAAGGAAGGAAGGAAGGAAGGGAGGAAGAAGGAAGGAAAGGAAGGAGGGAGGAAGGAAGGAAGGAAGGGAGGAAGGATGGAAGGGATGAAGAAATAAGGAAAGAAGGGAGGGAGGGAGGAAGGAAAGGATAAAGGAAAGAAGGGAGGGAGGGAGGAAGGAAAGGACAAAGGAAATAAGGACGGGAGGAAGGAAGGACGAAGGAAAGAAGGAAGGAAAGGAAGGAAGGAAGGAAAGATGGAAGGGATGAAGAAATAAGGAAAGAAGGGAGGGAGGGAGGAAGGAAAGGACAAAGGAAAGAAGGGAGGGAGGGAGGAAGGAAGGAAAGGACAAAGGAAAGAAGGAAGGAAGGAAGGAAGGGAGGGAAGGTTAAAGTGATTTATAAGCAGTCCGACCCCTTTCAGTCATTCAATAGATGTGAACGTACAGTATGAGTACAGACTGAGTGATTACTGCTGATGTCAGAGGTCAGAGGTCAGAGGTCACATGATCAAACCACCATACTGTAGATCTGTTAGTTTTAATCTGGGGGGGACTTGTTGCCGCGGCGACCAGGACCTGGGTTTCTAGGAACATGTTAGCGCGTCAGTATCGTAATAAGACAGACTTAGAGAAAGACTCAGACTCATCCTTTAAGCCTCGTCGTGTTGATGGGAGGAAGGAAAGGAAGGAGGGAGGAAGAAGGAAGGAAGGAAGGGAGGGAGGGAGGGAGGGAGGAAAGGAGGGAGGAAGGAAGTAAGGAAGGTAGGAAGGAAAGGAGGGAGGGAGGAAGGTATGAAAGGAGGGAAGAAGGAAGGAAAGGAGGGAGGAAGTAAGGAAGGTAGGAAGGAAAGGAGGGAGGGAGGGAGGAGGAAGGAAAGGAGGGAGGAAGTAAGGAAGGTAGGAAGGGAGGAAGGGAGGGAGGAGGAAGGAAGAAAGGAAAGGAGGGAAGAAGGAAGGAAAGGAGGGAGGAAGGAAGGAAGGTAGGAAGGAAAGGAGGGAGGGAGGAAGGAAGGAAGGAAAGGAGGGAAGAAGGAAGGAAAGGAGGGAGGAAGGAAGGAAGGTAGGAAGGAAAGGAGGGAGGGAGGAAGGAAGGAAGGAAAGGAAGGAGGAAGGAAAGGAGGGAGGAAGTAAGGAAATAATCTGGGGGGGACTTGTTGCCGCGGCGACCAGGACCTGGGTTTCTAGGAACATGTTAGCGCGTCAGTATTGTAATAAGACTTAGACTTAGAGAAAGACTCAGACTCATCCTTTAAGCCTCGTGGTGTTGATGAGTTAGTTTTTTGATTCTGATGCTGAAACGTCTCATAACTCATAACCAAAAATAAACGTTTTTCTGACGTCTTAAAGCTTCATTAATGCATTTAAATCTTTTTTGTTCCAAATCAACTTGATCATGTTTATATAATGGACTTGTGTAAGGTGAGACACAGACAGACAGTCATTAAGACATTCCTTCTCCTCGCTGCTGTCGATCCGGGGGCCCCCAGGAGCTGCTGTGTGTGTGTGTGTGTGTGTGTGTGTGTGTGTGTGTGTGTGTGTGTGTGTGTACTCCCCCTCTCTCTCTGTGTCTCTGTTTGTGTGTGTGTGTGGACTCCCCCTCTCTCTCTCTCTCTCTCTCTCTCTCTCTCTGTCTCTCTGTGTGTGTGTGTGTGTGTGTGTGTGTGTGTGTGTGGACTCCCTCTCTCTCTCTCTCTCTCTCTCTCTCTCTCTCTCTCTCTCTCTCTGTGTGTGTGTGGACTCCCTCTCTCTCTCTCTCTCTCTCTCTCTCTCTCTCTCTCTCTGTCTCTGTGTGTGTGTGTGTGTGTGTGTCTTCAGTGTTTCGTGGAGGAGCTGCAGCAGATTGGAGGAAGTTTGTCCTGATCAGACCTACACTATACGGACCGGCTCTCTCTCTTTGGAGCTGCACTCTGATTGGCTGGCAGACAGGAAGTAGAACCCAATATGGAGTACTGATGGCGCCTTCAGATGAGGAAGATGAAGATGAAGATGTGACTCTCAGGTAAAACTAAAACCTACAACACACTGATTTTAACCCTCCTGTTGTCCTCGAGTCAAGGAAGGAAGGGAGGAAGAAGGGAGGAAAGGAGGAGAGGGAGGGAGGAAGGAAGGAAGAAGGACGGAGAAGGAGGAAGGAAGGAAAGGAGAAAGGGAGGAAGGAAGGACAGGAGGGAGGAAGGAAAGGAGGAAGGAAGGGAGGAAAGGAAAGAGAGGAGAAAGGGAGGAAGGAATGAAGGATGGAGGAAATAAGGATGGAAGGGAGGGAGAAAATGAAAAGAGGAAGGGAGGAAGGAAAGAAGGGAGTGACGAAGGAAGGAAGGAAGGAAGGAAGGAGGGAAGAAGGAAAGGAGGAATGAAGGGAGGAAAAGAGGGAGGGAGGAAGGAAAGGAGGGAGGGAGGAAGGGAAGAAGAAGGACAGAAAGGAGGAAGGAAGGGACGGGAGGGAGGAAGGAGAGGAGAAAGGGAGGAAGGAATGAAGGATGGAGGAAATAAGGATGGAAGGGAGGGAGGGAGAAAATGAAGAGTAAGGGAGGAAGGAAAGAAGGGAGGGAGGAAGGAAAGGAGGGTGTGAGGAAGGAAGGAAGGAAGGAAGGAAGGAAGGAAGAAGGAAGGAAGGAAAGGAGGAAGGAAAGAATTATGTCTTTTGTCCACTTTTTCTGCAGTAAAACATAACTAAATAAAGTAGTTCAGTTGTTTATTTTCCACATCCAGCTGTTTACTGATCAGCATTAACATTAATGTGTTCATTGTGTTTCTGTCCACCTGCTTAATGTAAAGTCTAATATTCTCTCTCTGTTTTAATATTCTCTCTGTTTTTACTCTCTACCAACTCCTGAGGGAAATATCTACATGCTCCAAATGTTCACCAGCTAGTCTCCAGATAACTGTGGAGGAAGGAATGTAATGAAATGTACTATAGTGTAATGTACTGTACTGTACTTTACTGTAGTTGTACTGTACTGCAGTGTAATATACTATAGTGCAATGTACTTTAATATACTGTATTGTACTGTACTGTATTGTAATATATATAGTGTAGTGTACTGTACTGTAATTTACTATAGTGTACTATAGTGTACTGTACTTTAATATACTGTATTGTTCTGTACTGTATTGTAGTGTACTGTAGTGTACTGTAGTGTACTGTACTGTATTTTAGTGTATACTGTACTGTACTCTAATATATATAGTGTACTGTACTGTAATATACTGTATTGTAGTGTAGTGTACTGTAGTGTAATGTACTATAGTGTACTGTGCTGTACTGTACTGTATTTTAGTGTATTTTAGTGTGTACTGTACTCTAATATATATAGTGTACTGTAGTGTACTGTACTGTAATATACTGTATTGTAGTGTACTGTAGTGTAATGTACTATAGTGTACTGTACTGTATTGTAATATACTATAGTGTACTGTAATGTAATATACTATAGTGTACTGTACTGTAATATACTGTACTGTAATGTACTGTAGTGTACTGTACTGTAATATACTATAGTGTACTGTAGTGTACTGTACTGTAATATACTATAGTGTACTGTACTGTACTGTAGTGTATTTTAGTGTATTCTGTACTATAGTGTACTGTACTGTATTTTAGTGTACTGTACTGTACTGTACTGTAATATACTATAGTGTACTATATACTTAGTACTAGTCAGTCCCGGTGTCAAGAGGGGGGCGTGGCCCACTCACGCGGACTGTCCTGCCCCCTCAGTCAAAACGTAGTATTTTCTTTTTTTTTAATTGTTTTCAGTCTATGATGTGTTCAAAACAACCCAGAACTCGGAAAAACCTCTACTGACTTGTTAAAACCGAAATGAACTGTTGTTAAAATCCAAATTCCCAGTTTGTCCTTAACCTAGCCTTAACCCGTCACACACCTGACGTTACGACGTCACGACGTCAGTGCGTCATCCCGCCACAACGAGAGAGAGCAAACAACCAAACAAACAAACGAGGAAGAACAGAGTTTCAAATGCAAGTTAGCAGCTATATTTTCATTCAGGATGGACATTCATACATGGCTGAAAAGGCCTGAAACTACACCGTCGGCATCCTCCTGCAGCCTGGAAGCAGGAGCACCGGAGGAGCCGAGTAGCAACCGGCCGAGGCCAGACACAAAACACCGACCGAGGCCAAACACCTAGCCGTAGGAGCAGCGAGCATAATGGGAAATGCATGGCAGCTTTGAACGCTTTGGACCCCGACAGTGAGATTTTCCTGCTGGAGGCCGACAAAGAGAAACCAGTACTGGATTTAACAGACATGGTTGAGGCACAGGTTCATAGGTGCACGCGCCAGGACGAAGAGGAAATGACTTTGTGTTAACTTGTTGCCATTTTACGGAGTCCGGGATATTTCGCGCCATGCCAGCGGTCATGGTTGCGTTCAAACACATCCGGGGCATCAGCTGCTATGTACGAAAAATGAATTCTCCACGTTAAATAATAACTATTTACTGAGCACAGACCCAGCATGTTGCATGGACGGAAAGCCCATCTCATCCAGCTGGTATTTGAGAATGACGTCAGTCGGAAATTCAAAGATGAATTATGGAGGAAGGAGAAGCTGTTTAAAGACTCTACTGAAAAACTCTACTAAAGGTAAGAGCTGGTTATTTTATTATTGGCAGTGTGGTTATTGATCATATGTTGTTGGACATGTCTGATCAGCGCCGTCTGATTTCATGTTGCTCTGGGTTACCTGGCTTGTTTTCTTGCCTCTGATTGGCTATAGTGCGGTTATTAGGGATTTCACCTGTTTGTTAATGGTCGGGTTATAATGAACGTTGTGTTAGTAAAGCAGGTGTATTTACTTAATGGCAGTGTGCTATTGTAACTTGTTTCTTATGAGTTGGTGTATGTATGTGGCTTAGATAAGACAGTTGGGCTGCATACATTTTCTAATACTATGCATTATGTCATCGCCCGGGACTGCTTGTAGTGTGTGTGTGTGTGTGTGTGTGGTGTGTGTGAGGATGGGTAGAGCATTGTGCTACTGTACAGTGACTTCTGCTAGATATTTCATGCATTATGTGTATTCTGTGTTTTATGGTAAAGAGCCAAGTGTGACTGTAATCTGTGTGTTGATGTGAGGACGCCGGTACTTTGTTTTCGTAAATGCCCAAGATGACTTTCTCTTGAGACAATAAAAATCAATCAGTGTACTGTACTGTAGTGTACTCTAGTGTAATATACTGTAGTGTACTGTGCTGTACTGTACCGTGCTGTACTGTAGTGTACTGTACTGTACTGTACTGTATTGTAGTGTACTGTACTGTACTGTAGTGTACCGTACTGTACCGTACTGTACTGTAGTGTAATGTACTGTACTGTAGTGTCCTGTAGTGTACTGTGCTGTACTGTACTGTACTATACTGTACTGTAGTGTACTGTGCTGTAGTGTACTGTGCTGTAGTGTACTGTGCTGTACTGTACTGTAGTGTACTGTGCTGTACTGTACTGTGCTGTAGTGTACTGTGCTGTACTGTACTGTAGTGTACTGTAGTGTACTGTACTGTAGTGTGCTGTAGTGTACTGTGCTGTACTGTAGTGTGCTGTAGTGTACTGTGCTGTACTGTACTGTAGTGTACTGTGCTGTACTGTACTGTAGTGTACTGTAGTGTCCTGTAGTGTACTGTGCTGTACTGTACTGGACTGTACTGTACTGTAGTGTAGTGTACTGGACTGTACTGTGCTGTACTGTGCTGGACTGTACCGTGCTGTACTGTACTGTAGTGTACTGTACTGTAGTGTACTGTATTGTACTGTACTGTAGTGTACTGTACTGTAGTGTTTAGTCTCATTTTGCTGCTAGTTTTAATTTTTAAAACATTTTTTTTTTTAATGTTGAGTGTTTATTTTCTCCTGACATGAAGTTGGATCACATGCAGCTTGTTTGATGTGAAGGGTTGTGTTGAGGGGGGGAGGGGGGAGTGGGAGGCGGGGGGTGTGTTGACCCATAACAGCCCTCACTGTGTAGACCCGCAGAGACGCTGTGAATTATGATTCCAGTTATAATCCCTTTATTATTTATAGAAATAATGTTGTTGTAAGGCTGGAATATATTCAGTTACAGGTATAAAAGGAGTGTGTGTGTGTGTGTGTGTGTGTGTGTGTGTGTGTGTGTGTGTGTGTGTGTGTGTATAAAGTCCCTCCCTCCCACCTGGCATAGCTGATGGGATTAAGTGAGTTTTTAGATTAACCTCGTGAACACGACGGTCCCTC
>JAJDFG010001548.1:0-33124 GCA_021039105.1 Scomber colias
TCTTCCCTTTCTCCTCCCTTCCCTTCCTTCCTCCTTTCCTTCCCTTCCTTCCTTTTCCTCCCTACCTTCCTTCCTCCCTCCTTTCCTTCCTTCTTCCTTCCTCCCTTCCTCCTTCTTCATCTCCCTTTTCCTCCCTTCCTTCCTCCCTCCCTCCTTCCTTCCTTCTTCCTTCCTCCCTCCCTCCCCTCCTTTCCTTCCTTCCTTCCTCCCTCCTTTTCCTCCCTTCCTCCCTCCATTCCTTCCTCCATTCACAGTGAGTTGTGGCTTATATGCAGTTTTTTAATGAGTACAGCTGACCTAACATGACAATTAAATGTAGTTAGGAAGTTTGGCTCTCTCTCTCTCTCTTCTCTCCTTCTCTCTCTCTCTCTCTCTCTCTCTCTCTCCTCTCTCTCTCTCTCTCTCTGTCTCTTTTCAGTTTGTCTCTCTCATTCGAGGGAGGCTGAGATTATTGGACACTTGATAAAGTTAATTGAGGAGAAACAAATGATCTTAATGAACTTATATAGGCGTCTCCCTGCTTCCCTATAAAAACAACAACCGGGCTTGTAAAGTTTGTTTTATGACACACAGCAAATGCTTCTTTCACAAAGTCTGCCCTGCTCGTCTAGCACAATGAGAAATAGAGGTGTAAGGGAAGACACATTTCTTGGCAAAGGTATTGGTTTATAGGAATGTATTAGTATTAAAACTGTATTAGATTGATTTTACTGTCTCCCCACTAAATAACTCTATGGGCAGGGATTTTGATGGGGCTGTTCATCAATACTTTAGGCTCCATTATTTTTTGCCCATTGCTCAGATTCAGATTTCTGCCTTCCAAAAAATCCACTTTTTGGCTCAATTCTTGTGCGTATTGATCTCAACGGAGCCAAAAGACCTGTCAAAGTAGCATTTCTCCTAGCTGACAAGAACAGGTCGATACAGTTATCAATATTTTAACTGCCCCCCTAGATTACGGTATAATGCTATGATTTTATTAACATACCTCCACCCGACACTCAGACCAGGGGCTGTACTGCCAGCGGTAGCAGGGACGGACAGGGCAGGGGCTTCCACTGCTCCATCTGAGCGGGCAGGGCCGGCCGTCACCCTGAGAGGCCTGGACCACCGACCTCCGACGCCACATCTTACCTAAAAAAAAAAAAAAACCCACATAGAAAAGGAAATGATGTCATCAGTGTAGCATTATAATGTTTTAAGGTGTTTTTTTTCATATTTTTTAGACATTTTTTTTCTATTTAAACCCCTTTATAGGGACACTCATTCTTTCTTCCCTTCCTCCCTCCCTCCTTCTCTCTTCCTTTCCTCCCCCCTCCTTCCTTCCTTCCTTTCATCCTTCCTTCCTTCCTCCCTTCCTTTCAATGAGTATCCTATAAAGGGTTAAGTCACGTTGAAGCTAGAAAAGCCACCAACAGTTTCCTTTCCAATCCTCCTTTACAGTATTGAAACTTGGGTATTGTGTTTTACCAGCATGGTGGAAGAGAGCTTTTTACCCCTTCCTAAAATAATACAATTATACAGAGAGTGTAGAGATGCTGTATTTTTATTTTCTGCACATTTAACTAAAAGAAAACAGATTTTTTTGCTAATGGAGTGACCAACACACAGCAGTCATTCATTCCCACTGTAAACAGCAACATTTTAAATACAAGCATATGTGTGTGTGTTTGGCTTTGAATGCGTCAAATTAATCTTACTGTGCACGACAGCACTTCACTTAGGGCGTGATTTTCTAAATAGCTTTGAAATGCTGCACTTTTTTTCTTCTGACATCCAGATGGTTCTTGGTCCACTTGAGTGAAACAGCTTTTTCTTTTTCTCCTGCATCAATCTGAAAAGTCTCTTTAAATAAATCCAATACATCACCAGCAGCTAACACCTCGGAGACCATTTGACTTAAGTGCAGAATTGACGCTACAGTATATGAGTTAGCTGAAAGAGAGAGAGAGAGAGAGAGACAGAGAGGAAGAAGAAAGGGAAAGGAGAGAGAGGAAGGAGATGAGAGAGAGGAAGAAGATGAGAGAGAGGAAGGAGAGGAGAGAGGAAGGAGAGGAGCGAGAGGAAGAGGAAATCAACTCGAGAGAGAGAGAGAGAGAGAGAGAGAGAGAGAGAGAGACAGAGAGGAAGAAGAGAGGGAAAGGACAGAGAGGAAGAAGAGAGGGAAAGGACAGAGAGGAAGGAGAGGAGAGAGAGAGAGAGAGAGAGAGAGAGAGAGAGAGAGAGACAGAGACAGAGAGGAAGAAGAGAGGGAAAGGAGAGAGAGGAAGGAGATGAGAGAGAGGAAGGAGATGAGAGAGAGAGGAAGGAGAGGAGAGAGAGAGGAAGGAGAGGAGAGAGAGGAGAGAGAGAGAGAGAGAGAGGAAGGAGAGGAGAGAGAGGAAATCAACTCGAGAGAGAGAGAGAGAGAGAGAGAGAGAGAGACAGAGCGAGAGAGAGAGAGAGAGAGAGAGAGAGAGAGACAGAGAGAGCCTACACACATTTCAAAAAATGCAACCTTCCTGTCTACCTGTTTAAACCGCCCACTCGTAAATATCAAAACCCTTCATGTGTTGCACATCCCGCTTTCATTTCCACAGCGCCGTGCCAAAAAATCAGCTCACCTCAGAATACACTTTTGCCAACCTACGGCACCTTTCAACAGATAACATACAAACCAGCCTTCCCACACACACACACACACACACACACACACACACACACACACACACACACACACACACACACACACACACACACACACAGAAAACTATTCATAACATAACTTAGCATAACTATTCATAACCTCTTCCAAAAAGGAGAACATCCCACTCCCACAAACACATCAAAATGAGCCCCCCCCTCTCCCCTTTTCATCATTTTAGCCTTTCTCCAACTTTTATCTTATTCTTTGTGATTTTGCAACTATATCGCTCCAGCTCCTCTTCATCAAAGCACCCCCCCCCCCCCCCACCCCACCCCCCCACTCAGCCTCGAGGAGCGGGAGGATGTAATGGGACAGAATCAGTTGTGTGCACCTCCGGAGCACCAACATCCAGGATACAGGAGGACAAATATTTGCCAGTCAGTTTTTTTTTTTTTTTTTTTTTGCAAGACTGTAAAAGCAAGCGCTCTCTCTTAAATAAACACTTCCTCTCTTTTGCTTGGATGAGTTCTTCCAGCCAAATACGTCCTATGGGAACAGGAAGTGTCTGATATGGGACTTTTTTTTTAAAAAACTTAAGTTATTCAAGGTCTTTTTGCTGAGCTTGCATGTTTTTTTTTTAACTTAGCGAGAGCAGCAACGCCTGAGTACTTTGGTGAGGTGGTGCACGCATGCTCAGAGAAATGTTGATGCGGTCGGCTCTTTACAACCAAACCTGAGACAAATGATGACAGGAAATAAAACTTGATGTATGCTAGCACCTCCAGACCTCAAGGTATTCCTTGTTTCTTGGTGCTGGTTGATCTTCAACACACTAAAACCTAATAGTCTACTAACCTGTGGACACTTTAAAGCAGGGGGGTCAAACTCATTATCGTTCAAGGGCCACATGCAGACCAATTTGATCTCATGTGGGCCGGATCATTAAAAAGATGGAAGGAAGGAAGGAAGGAAGGAAGGAAGGAAGGACGGAAGGATGGAAAGAAGGGAAAAGTGATGGAAGGAAGGAAAAGAAGACAAGGAAGGAAGGAAGGAAAAGGGATTAGGAAGAAAGGAAAAGAAGACAAGGAAGGAAGGAAAGGAAAAGAAGATGAAGAAAAGATGGAAGGAAGGAAGGACGGAGGGAAGGAAGGAAGGAAACAAAGAAGGAAAGAAGTAAGAAAGGGAGGAAGGAAAAGAAGACGGGAAGGAAAGTGGGCCAGAGTGGACGCCTTGGCGGGCCGGTTCTGGCCCACGGGCCGCATGTTTGACACCCCTGGTTTAAAGCCTTGATCACTCACCTCCCTGCTTTACATTTTAACAGTTTTATTTGATTTTCATGTTTTTTTTTGTTCTTTTTTAAAATTTGAACTTTTTTATAACTCAACATCATTGTAAATAAGGGCAATCACAATTGTTCTTTAAACCCAGTAGAGCTCTGAGATCTACTGACTCAGGTCAGATAGTTGAGCCCAGAGCTCTGAGATCTACTGACTCAGGTCAGATAGTTGAGCCCAGAGCTCTGAGATCTACTGACTCAGGTCAGATAGTTGAGCCCAGAGCTCTGAGATCTACTGACTCAGGTCAGATAGTTGAGCCCAGAGCTCTGAGATCTACTGACTCAGGTCAGATAGTTGAGCCCAGAGTTCAAACTAAACATGATGAAGCAGCTTTTACACAACTGGAACAAACTACCAGCAGAACTGAAATCATTTTTAAATCCAGGTTAAAAACATTTCTCTTCTCCTGAGCTTATGATTGAGCTCTTTTAAAGCACTTTACATTTTAATCTTTCATTTGCACTCTATGTCCTTTTAATGATTTTAAAGCTAATTTATTATTTTACGCTGTAATCTTATATTTAATGCTCTATTCTAGCATTTTATTTCTCTCTTTCTATTTTTCTGTACTTTGTTTTTATTATGAGGGGGGGGGGGGGGAGAATTGTATGTTTTAATGTTTCTGTTTTATGTAAAGCACATTGAGTTGCTATTGTGTATGAAATGCACTATATAAATAAAACTGCCTTTCCTTCAAGTTTATATAAAGGTTTAAATAAATAAAATAAATAAATGATACATGTGTGCAGATACAATCATAGCAGTATTTTAGCACTGGCTGCTGAGTTTTATAGAGTCAACTTTGGATGCATTTTCTGCAAGAACACATTTTCACTTTATAAACTGCACAAAAACTGACAATAAAAGTCAAATTGGGGAACAAGATGATTGTACTTGGAGGTTTCTTTCTTCTTGTTTGGACTCATGTGCCAAATCCAGTCAGGAAATGAAGCTTCAACCTCTCTGTCACCAGTCAGCGATCAGAGCTTTCTGAGCTACATCAGCTCTCACTCAAAGCATAATTAGATGGAAACATCAGCTGGTTTATAATGAAAATGAAAGGCAGTTAACCTCAGACTTGTCACATTATCACACTTCATTAATTATGTTTTCAACATCTGCTTGATGACACGTTTATTTCCAGGCACACCTGGGCTACACCTGACCCCTGGGTCATTGTGTAATGTAATTCACATTTAGCTTTTGTCTTGTTCTTGTATGTTTAATGGAGGTTTTTCGAGTCTTCATAATATTCATGTGCTGTAATAGTTTTCCCCCTCTTCTGGAAACAAAGAAATCCCATCTTGAAGTAATATCGGTGTAATTGACAAAATCCATAATCCTAATTTTGTGTAAAAAAATACATCCCAAACTTCAAAAAGCAAAAACTAACAGCAGTTAATTTTCAGCAGTGTGAGTTAGATAAATCAAATGTTATCTTCCCAAAGTTATTCTGTCTTTTTAGTCTTTTTAGTACAAAATTCCCTCTTTGTGTCACTGTTCTTCTTCTTCTGTCGTAGTTAATCAGGCAAACACTGTCTGCTTAGTGACACAAAGAGGGAATTTGCACCTAAAAGGACGGCAGCTTTGGAAGAGCCATCATGACTCAGATGGTTAAAGCTTCATATGAGCTTCAGTTGAACTCCATAAATACATTTTTACACAGAAGAAGGAATGTGGATTTTGTCCCTTATCTCTAACATTGAAAGTACTTCAGAAGGGTGAGGACAGTGAGGACAGGAGGAACAACCGCAGTGGCCAATACAGGCGGGGAGCTCCGGTCCTCTGAAATGAGGCCAACCAGGAAGTAACTTAGAGCTGCATTCTACCAAAAGGCCACCAGGGGGCGACCGTCTCTATACAAGTCAATGGAGAATTCACTAACTTCTCACTTGATTTCTAACCTCAGTAAACGTTTTCAAAATGTGTTTATGGTCTCAATCGCTAGTTTAAAGCCTTCTTCAATGCAGTATGATGTTCATTTGGGACATTTTGGCCTCCCTGATTTTATATGTGACGATAAAGCAGGGTATGCATTAGGGCGTGGCTACGTCCTGATTGACAGGTTGATTGCCCAATGTCCTCTAGATCCAGCCCTCGTAACCATAGCAACCTCCCCGCTCCGCCCATGGCCCCGCCTCATGCCCATATAAGTAGAATCCGTGTTCTTTTTTTCCCAGCATGCACCTGAAATTTTCAAGATGGCGCTGCCTAGATTAGATACTACTGGCTTCCGAGCAGCAGTCCACAAACCAATGGGTGACGTCACGGATGTTACGTCCATTTCTTATATACAGACTATGCTCTGCCAATATGACGTTAAATATATATATACATGTATATCCATGTAGATGAAAATATTCTGGAGGGTTGTTAAAATGATTTTATTGCAGATTGTGGCTCAGGAGGTAAAGCAGGTTGGCCACTAATCAGGATGTCTGTGTTTCCATCCCTGAATCCTCTAGTCTGCATTTCGGAGTGTCCTTGGGCAATATACTGAACTGTGACAGTGAGTGTGTGTGTGTGTGTGTGTGTGTGTGTGTCTGGCTGTGTGTGTATGTGTGTGTGTGTGTGTGTGTGTGTCTAGCTGTGTGTGAATGGGTGAGTGAGCATTAGAAGATTGTAAAGCGCAGCCTTTGCCATCAGTGTATGAATGTCATGGGCCAGATCCAGCCCGCAGAGGGGTCTGATCCGGCCCACTTTCTTTATTCCTCCCTTCCTTCCATCTTCCCTTCCTTCCTTCCTTCCTTCCTTCCGTCTTTCATTCCTGTCTACTCTTCCTTCTCCTCCTTCTTTTCTTTCCTTCCTTCCTTTATTCCTTCTGTCTTTCATTCCTGTCTACTCTTCCTTCTCCTCCTTCTTTTCCTTCCTTTCTTCCTTCTATCTGTCCTTCCTGCCTTTCTTCCTTCCATCATTCATTAATTAATTAATTAATTCCTTCCTTCCTTCCTTTATTCCTTCCGTCTTTCATCCCTGTCTACTCTTCCTTCTCCTCCTTCTATCTGTCCTTCCTTTCTTCCTTCTATCTGTCCTTCCTCCGTTTCTTCCTTCCATCATTCATTCCTTCCTTCCTTCTTTCATTCCTGTCTACTCTTCCTTCTCCTCCTTCTATCTGTCCTTCCTCCCTTTCTTCCTTCCTTCCGTCTTTCATTCCTGTCTACTCTTCCTTCTCCTCCTTATTTTCCTTCCTTTCTTCCTTCCTTTATTCCTTCTGTCTTTCATTCCTGTCTACTCTTCCTTCTCCTCCTTCTTTTCCTTCCTTCCTTCCTTCCTTCCTTCCTTTATTCCTTCCGTCTTTCATTCCTGTCTACTCTTCCTTCTCCTCCTTCTTTTCCTTCCTTTCTTCCTTTTATCTGTCCTTCCTCCCTTCCTTCCTTCCATCATTCATTCCTTCCTTCCTTCTTTCATTCCTGTCTACTCTTCCTTGTCCTCCTTCTATCTATCCTTCCTCCCTTCCTCCCTT
Source organism: Scomber colias (assembly GCA_021039105.1). Classification (NCBI taxonomy): domain Eukaryota; kingdom Metazoa; phylum Chordata; class Actinopteri; order Scombriformes; family Scombridae; genus Scomber; species Scomber colias. Next base: position 7,427 of record JAJDFG010001548.1, read on the forward strand.
CCTTCCTTCCTTCCTTCCTTCCATCCATCTTTTTAATGATCCGGCCCACGTGAGATTAAATTAGGCAGTATTTGGCCCTTGAATGAAAATGAGTTTGACACCCCTGCTCTACATTGTCTGAAAGTATCAAATACAATATAAAACATCTTATTCCAGCTCTTCACTGAAGCTACATGATATACAGACTGAATGAAATGTCCAAACCCAAGACTTTGGCTGCAGCATTTAATGAGGCAAACATATTTTTATCTGAAATTCAATCAGACATGTATGATATCTTTTAAAACTACGGGGACACACCACTATAATTTATAGCATAGGTCTCTGCAGGTTTAAACTGTTTTTGGCTGCACAGAATGAGTTTAGCAGTGAGTGAGTCTCCAGCCAGGCCAGTGAGGTTTGGTTAATCCCATTTGAGCTGGATTACAGGCCCATATTTTTTTTTTTTTTATTGCAAAGTGAAGATTTAAAACTTGATTTGTGTTTGTGGCTGAAATGACCAAAGCTCAGTCTGAGTAAACTGGCATCATATTATACATCACATCTTAAAATGAATCTCTGTTTTATGTGTTTTTTTGGTTTATTTCTTTGTTTTCCAGAGATTTTAACTGTTTTAAAAAGTGCACTATTATGGAAGTAAATCTGTGCCATCTGCTTTTGAATTTGAATTTTTTTTGCATCGAATTTCAAACACTGAATTTTTTTTTTCATTGAAATCAGACTTTGAATTTTAAAAGCTGTTGAATTTCAAGAACTCAAATTCAGAGTCAACATCCGGGTAACTAGACAGAAGCAATTGATCCCTGAATCAAATCGTTCACCATCCAGCCGATCAAGTTACGCTCCGTTTGTCCCGTGACCCCCGACACAGGAAGGCGGTGAAGATATGCGGTTAAGCCCACTCGGCTATGTCAGCTACCGGCAGAAACAACGATGGCGTAACTTGATTGGCTGGATGGTGAACGATTTGATTCAGGGATCGATTGCTTCTGTCTAGTTACCCGGATGTTGACTCTGAATTTGAGACATTGAATTTTTTTAAACATTAGAAAAAATTCAGTGGAAAAAAAAATCACTTCTTGAAATTCAACAGCTTTTAAAATTCAAAGTCTGATTTCAATGAAAAAAAAAATTCAGTGTTTGAAATTCAAATTCAAAAGCAGATGGCACAGTTTTACTTCCATAGACTATGAATACAGGTTATTCCAGCAGCTTGTCAGTTCATTAATTAGTTCACATGCTGAAAACTGCTCTTGATAAAAGAGTCAAGTTAATTGTTGTTAATAGATTCACACTGATCACACAATAGTTAATGTTATTGGTGTAGATACTTACCCTCGAGCCCGCAGGTCTGTGAACACTCTGACCAGACCGACCAGTCTGACAGCTGACAGTTGACGGGACACTCGACCATGCAGGAGATGTTCATCTGCCACTTCTTCTCCAAATTCATCTGCGGCACCACAAGTAAGAAAACAAAGGTGCTAATCTATAACTAACATCAACACATTCACAACACCGGTCTGATAGTCATTGCACGGTCGGATCCAATCTGTGGCCGGCTTGACCTCGCAGCACTACAATTCCCAGAAGCCTCAGTTCTGGCAGGGACAGACTGTGTGCTCGGCAGCATCGGGCCAGCAGAGTTGGAATATGGAGGCTTCTGTGAAAGCCATTCTGACACAATGCGTTTTTGTGAATGAGCCAGATGATGAAGTGGGCCAAGGGTTAAATAGCTGTGGGGACGGCTCTGCCACAGCCCGCCGGCTACAATTACATGGAGCCGAGACACATTATGAATGAATAAAATGCTCCGCCTGAAGCAACGACAACAATCTCTGCATGGGAATACTTCTGAATATTTCATGTTGCTGTGGGCCTAATAGTACTGGAAGGGTGTGATAATATATTGTAATGAGTGATGTGATTAAGTCATTAAGAAAAATATGTGTGTATGTCAAAGAACGAAAAGCAAAGTCTAAAATGCCCAAGAAAGAATACAAATTGAAAGAGGGAGAAAAAAAAAGGAAGTAGAAAAAGGAAAAAGGAAAAAGCCACAAGAATCATCTGCAGGTCTCTGTCAGGGTCTGTCGTGTGTCTGTTTCCTGTTTTATTTTGACAGTCTAGTCCAGACGTGTCAAACTCATTTTCATTTGAGGGCCACATACAGCCCAATTTGATCTCATGTGGGCCAGACCATTAAAAAGATGGATGGATGGAAGGAAGGAAGGAAGGAAGGAAGGAAGGAAAAGAAGGAAGGCAGAAAGGAAGGAAGATGAGAAGGAAAGATAAGGAGAAGGAAGGAAAGAATAAAAGTGAGGAAGGAAGAAAGGTTGGAGATTGGAAAAGAAGACAGGGAGGAAAGATGGGAGGAAGAACAGATGGAAGGATGGAAAGATGGAAGGAAGGAATGAAGGAAGGAAAGATGGAAGGATGGGTGGAAGGAAAGAAGGAAAAGTAGACAGGAAGGAAAGATGGAAAGAAGGAAGGGAAGGACAGATGGAAGGAAGGAAGAAAAAAAAGACAGGGAAGGAAAGTGGACTGAAGTGGACCCCTCGGCGGGCCGGTTCTGGCCCACGGGCCGCATGTTTGACACCCCTGGTCTAGTCTCTGTGCTCACTTCCTGTTCCCCGTGTGATTACCTGTCCCCGGCCCTATATGTTTCACCTGTGTCTCACTACCACTTCCTGTGTGTCAGTGCCAGAATGTCTTGTCTCCCCAAGCAGCTTCCCAGCCGTGTGAGAGTCTCCCCATGTCTGCCTGTGCTTCCTAGTCTTCCTTCCTTCCTTCCTTCCTTCCTTTATTCCGTCTGTCTTTCATTCCTGTCTACTCTTCCTTCTCCTCCTTCTTTTCTTTCCTTCCTTCCTTCCTTCCTTTATTCCTTCCGTCTTTCATTCCTGTCTATTCTTCCTTCTCCTCCTTCTTTTCTTTCCTTCCTTCCTTCCTTTATTCCTTCTGTCTTTCATTCCTGTCTACCCTTCCTTCTCCTCCTTCTTTTCTTTCCTTCCTTCCTTTATTTCTTTCGTCTTTCATTCCTGTCTACTCTTCCTTCTCCTCCTTTTCTTTCCTGCCTTCCTTCCTTCCTTTATTCCTTCTGTCTTTCATTCCTGTCTACTCTTCCTTCTCCTCCTTCTTTTCTTTCCTTCCTTCCTTCCTTCCTTTATTCCTTCCGTCTTTCATTCCTGTCTACTCTTCCTTCTCCTCCTTCTTTTCTTTCCTTCCTTCCTTCCTTCCTTTATTCCTTCTGTCTTTCATTCCTGTCTACCCTTCCTTCTCCTCCTTCTTTTCTTTCCTTCCTTCCTTCCTTCCTTTATTCCTTCTGTCTTTCATTCCTGTCTACCCTTCCTTCTCCTCCTTCTTTTCTTTCCTTCCTTCCTTTATTTCTTACGTCTTTCATTCCTGTCTACTCTTCCTTCTCCTCCTTTTCTTTCCTTCCTTCCTTCCTTCCTTTATTCCTTCCGTCTTTCATTCCTGTCTACTCTTCCTTCTCCTCCTTCTTTTCTTTCCTTCCTTCCTTTATTCCTTCCGTCTTTCATTCCTGTCTACTCTTCCTTCTCCTCCTTCTTTTCTTTCCTTCCTTTATTCCTTCCGTCTTTCATTCCTGTCTACCCTTCCTTCTCCTCCTTCTTTTCTTTCCTTCCTTCCTTTATTTCTTTCGTCTTTCATTCCTGTCTACTCTTCCTTCTCCTCCTTCTTTTCTTTCCTTCCTTCCTTCCTTCCTTCCTTCCTTCCTTTATTCCTTCTGTCTTTCATTCCTGTCTACCCTTCCTTCTCCTCCTTCTTTTCTTTCCTTCCTTCCTTTATTTCTTTCGTCTTTCATTCCTGTCTACTCTTCCTTCTCCTCCTTCTTTTCTTTCCTTCCTTCCTTCCTTCCTTTATTCCTTCTGTCTTTCATTCCTGTCTACTCTTCCTTCTCCTCCTTCTTTTCTTTCCTTCCTTCCTTCCTTCCTTTATTCCTTCCGTCTTTCATTCCTGTCTATTCTTCCTTCTCCTCCTTCTTTTCTTTCCTTCCTTCCTTCCTTCCTTCCTTTATTCCGTCTGTCTTTCATTCCTGTCTACTCTTCCTTCTCCTCCTTCTTTTCTTTCCTTCCTTCCTTCCTTCCTTTATTCCTTCCATCTTTCATTCCTGTCTATTCTTCCTTCTCCTCCTTCTTTTCTTTCCTTCCTTCCTTCCTTTATTCCTTCTGTCTTTCATTCCTGTCTACCCTTCCTTCTCCTCCTTCTTTTTTTTCCTTCCTTCCTTTATTTCTTTCGTCTTTCATTCCTGTCTACTCTTCCTTCTCCTCCTTTTCTTTCCTTCCTTCCTTCCTTTATTCCTTCCGTCTTTCATTCCTGTCTACTCTTCCTTCTCCTCCTCCTTCTTTTCTTTCCTTCCTTCCTTCCTTCCTTTATTCCTTCCGTCTTTCATTCCTGTCTATTCTTCCTTCTCCTCCTTCTTTTCTTTCCTTCCTTCCTTCCTTCCTTTATTCCTTCTGTCTTTCATTCCTGTCTACCCTTCCTTCTCCTCCTTCTTTTCTTTCCTTCCTTCCTTTATTTCTTTCGTCTTTCATTCCTGTCTACTCTTCCTTCTCCTCCTTTTCTTTCCTTCCTTCCTTCCTTCCTTTATTCCTTCCGTCTTTCATTCCTGTCTACTCTTCCTTCTCCTCCTTCTTTTCTTTCCTTCCTTCCTTTATTCCTTCCGTCTTTCATTCCTGTCTACTCTTCCTTCTCCTCCTTCTTTTCTTTCCTTCCTTCCTTCCTTCCTTCCTTCCTTAATTCCTTCCGTCTTTCATTCCTGTCTACTCTTCCTTCTCCTCCTTCTTTTCTTTCCTTCCTTCCTTCCTTCCTTCCTTAATTCCTTCCGTCTTTCATTCCTGTCTACTCTTCCTTCTCCTCCTTCTTTTCCTTCATACCTTCCTTCAAACATCTTATTCCAGCTCTTCACTGAAGCTACATGATATACAGACTGAATGAAATATCCAATCCCAAGACTCTGGATGTATTTTTTGGCTGCAGCATTTAATGAGGCAAACATATTTCTATCTGAAATTCAATCAGACATGTATGATATCTTTTATCTTTTAACTTTTAACTTTCAACTTCCTGTGTTGGAACCTCTGCTGTTTTGGATTTTGGACCCTTTGGACTAAATAAATATATTCTGAGAAGTGATTCTGCCTGCCTGCCTGCCTGCATTTGTGTCCTCCAGTCTCTGTGACCCTGACAGTCTCACCTCCTCGCAGAATTTCAAGTCGACTGATTTGCCGTCGCTGCGAACACAGTCGAGCATCCGGGTCTTGATACCACTCCCACATACAGCGTTGGGGCTCAGCTGACATGTGCTCCAATCTGAGGAGAGAAACAGAACATATTGACATTGACATTTTTAGCTAGTGTTGTTTTTTCATACAGCAGCCAATATAAAGTTGACTCGGGGTGTGTGTGCGTAACAATCCACACAGCAGAGGTCCGGGGGTGCCGAGCTGAAACAACAACCAGCTACACAGAAACACATCGACACCAGAGGCCAAGAATCGATCTCTTTTTGTTTTTAATCGCATTTTCCAAATTTTTATATACTGGTGTAAAGACAAGCAAGTGTTTTCAATATGAATTGTTTCTTTAATTATTTAAATTTCATGTAGTGTAGGCATGAAACTGAATTATATAACTGTGAATGTGCTGGATTGTATCTCAGGGAGTCATTTGTCCTATTTGCATGTTTTTGCTGTTACAGAGTTGCAGCAGCTGATGAATACACAGTATGTTAACCCTTTATAGGACACTCATTGAAAGGAAGGGAGGAAGGAAGGAAGGAAGGAGGAAAGGAAGGAAGGAAGGAAGGTAGGGGGGAGGGAAGGAAGGAAGGAAGGAAGGTAGGGGGGAGGAAAGAAAGAGAGAAGGAGGGAGGGAGGAAGGAAAGGAGGGAGGGAGGAAGAACAGATGGAAGGAAGGAAGGACGGAGGAAGGAAAGAGGGAGGAAGGAAGGAAGGACGGATGGAGGAAGGAAAGAAGGAAGGGAGGAGAGAAGGAGGGAGGGAGGAAGGACAGATGGAAGGAAGGAAAGGAAGGAAGGACGGAGGAAATAAGGAATGAGGGAGGGAGAAAGGAAAAGAGGAAGGGGAGAAAGAAGGATGGGTGGAAGGAAGGATATTTTGGGATATTTACAGAAGTTACCAAATATAATTATTTGCCCAATAAAGGGTTAATCTATGTTATGTGCTGCACTATGTTAATCTATGTTATGTGCTGCACTATGAAACCAGAGATATAATTTAGGTTATATATATATATACATATATATTAGGTTATCCACTGTTAGTATGTATTTTCTCTTAACATACCCCCACTCAGCAGGGCACCATAAAGTCTGAAGAAACATGTCAAAGAATGATTGATATAGTCCAGAATAACTTAAGGTGCCTCACAAAGGACATCACATTCTGCTCAAACTGCATACTGAAGATATTTGACCCACTCTGTGACTATATAAAACTCCTGTGTGTTCTGGAGTGAATCTGTGTCAGTGTCTCAGGCATGCAGACATGAACCCAGCTCCTATTAAAACATGTATTAAGACACAACTTCTGATTTGATTCATCTTTGCCGTCTATCTACACAGTTTCGTAATAACATCCACATATGATTAACAGTAGCCTGATTCAGAAGTTGAATTAAATAAATAAATAAATACTGTTGCTGACAGACAGCAGACAGACAGCAAGTCTATGGACTTATGTGTTTAAGTTCACTGGGTATTTGTTTCAATTGAACGGAGTGGATTATGTTATTCATCTGCTCGGTAGACTGATTTCAGCTCCAGGCTCTGTTTGAGTAACGGGACTCAGAATGACTGGTAGCCTCAGTTTACATGCTCCTCTTCACATGGGGGCAGTTTGAGATTTTACCAGCGAATAATGATTCATCTACACGAGCTGACGAGTTGTTCTGAGTGATCACCTTTATCCTATGATGAAACATTTCTATCCTGATGGGAGGGGTCTCTCTCTCTCCATAGAGCAGATGGGATCATTGAATGGTGTGATGAGTGTTGAAAATGATGTGGATCATATATTATGGCCTTCGCAGTCATCAGATCTCAACCTAATTGATTGAGATTTTTGAACCAATGTGTTAAACAGTGCTCTCCACCACCATCATCAAAACACTAAATGAAGGAATATGTTTTGGAAGAATGATGTTCATCCTTACAGTAGAGTTCAAAGACTGCAGAATCAATGCTGAAGCCCATTGGAGCTGTTCAGGCGGCTTATAAAGCTTGTATTTGCTTTATTTGATTCTTTTCATGTTACAAGCAGGCTGGGAGGAAAAAGCTCATTTTACGTGGAAGTTTCTTTTTTTTTTCTTGGTTTGACTCTAATATAGCAAAATGTCTTAATGCTGACAAATTATATGCTGAAGATCTTATTCAGGAATTAAAGCAGCAACCTCGCTGTCACCAAACTAGATGAGCAGGGATTCCTGAGCTACATCAGCTCTCACCCTCAGAATAATGAGCCATATTAATAAGTGATGCTGTTAATACTTGAACATTTGTACTGAGTATAATCAGCTAATAAGCCAACTTCCCATTAATGTTAACACTGCAGCTTTATTAAATCTTTTGGGGTGAGTCCAACTAAAAAAAAAGTTATTTGAGACATATCTCAACACATTAGGGGCAAAGTTAAAAGTCCTAATAAGTAAACAGCAAGTCACAATGTCTAAAATATTCTGTTGAGTTATAATTTTCCATGCTTCATAGAGATGTGTTAAATAAATAAAGGTTAGTTGGTATAATTTATTTTTCAGAATTCGCCTGTCACACCTCCTGCAGTGAATTTCATTTTACAGTGAAATATGACCCCTGCATGATGACTACTACCTGTCAGACTGTAGAGCACACCGCTTCACCACATTCAATAAATATTTGCCAGGATTCGGCAGGTTGCTGATGTTGATTTTACCACCCTGGGTGCAGACAGAGTTGGGAGGCAGGTGAGAGGGAAACACGATTCAGACGGCAGCGAGCAGGAGAGGGAGCAGAGGATGTATTCAAGTCACAAGAAAACAGCTTTTCAATAGCGATCAGCCTCTGTAGTTCGATGTACGCTCAGTCGAGGCGGGATGATGTGGCGGGATAAAACACAAGGAGACGTTCTTCAAAAGTGTTGAAATGCCTCAGCTGTCACAAACCCTTTACACTTCAGAGTAAATAAATCCCAGAGACTGAGAACCAACCACGGTGTGTCTTAGCTTTTTAAGGGTGAAGGCTCAGAAATGCACTGTCGCACCATGTTGCCTCATGTTACTTTGAAAGTTGTTTAGCTGAAGGTTTTGTATGATGGGTGAGGTTGGAAGGGGATCTTTATGCTTATTGATATGCATCATGCTCGAGGGAGCACAAGAACTAGGATTTTGATATAAAATATCAATTAAAATCTGTAGATTTTATGGTGAGTCGACACAGTGCAGCACTATCAAATTAATTACCGCCTATGTGGCTGACATAAACTAAAATTCTCTGGCTTCCCTGCACTGTATCTGATAGATCTTTTCGTATGGACGTGGCACGAATACAAATGAACCATTAGGAGCCTTGAGATGACTCAGCAGAATAGTAAGCATGCCTTGTACTTCTCCCATACGGTTACTTTGACTTCAGCTCATTACGTTTGTTGCATGACACACTTCGTCTCCCTCTGCCAGCGTTCCCCCCTGCTATAACTTTCAATAGCACTGAAATGCTTTAAGGTATTTGGTGTGGATGTGTATTTGTGTGTGTGTGTGTTTTTTTTTTATTGTGTCTTTGGAGTCAGACTCTAAATAGTTTCTGGCTGATGAAGATTATTGTCGATAACAGATGATTACTGAGCAAAGAGGTCATTTAGGGTTTATAACCGCTCTCTTAAATCCAATAAATCTGGCTGCCATCAGTATCCTTTCATGCCAACATCATAAGCGAGCCGTGTGGTGATCAGATTTAAGTTTCTCTCTTTTTGAAAGACAACCAAGATTCAAACAACAACATCATCAGTTAAAGTTTCCCCCCCAATAAATCTCACCAGTAAAATCCAGATCCAGTCTTGAACCTTGGCCCCTCCAAAAAAAATGTTTTATATGAAGCGAAAAAATACATTTTACTCCAGACTTATGGGTGCCAGTGCCTTTAAAATCAAAGTGTATGTGTGTGTGTGTGTGTGTGTGTGTGTGTGTGTGTGTGTGTGTGTGTGTGTGTGTGTGTGTGTGTGTGTGTGTGTGTGTGTGCTGTTGTTAAAAAACACTCTGCAGCAACAGGGAGGTAGAGGTATCACTCATGAAATGTGCCATCCCCTGACAAAGATGAGTGGCTGTTTTTAGCTGCAGTGAGCTCGTTTGCAAGCTCAACTCAGGGAATTGTATCTCCTGCCGAGGAGCTTTGTGGCACTCTGGGGACTGAAATAGGGAGATTGCAACAAGAAAGAGCGACAGTAGCAGTTTGGATGGTCTCAGCATCAACAATAGGTTAAAAAAAAAAAAGAAAGAACGCTTTACCCAATAAAAATCTGTGCTCGTACATTATGCACATATACCCTGGGATGCCTGGATGCAACTGTGAAACGCAGCAGTAGGTATTGTATGTCACATTTCCCGGAGTAACGACACAAAGGGAAGAAGACAGGGGAAAAGAAAGAGAGGCTGGTTGAGAATGTGGGGCAGAAGCACTGAAGGCAACACAAGAAATCCTAATGAAATGTGGGAGCAGTTGAAATAGTTTTTTTATGAGTACAGTTTCCAGAATGAAATGTGAAAGCGTGGCCTCGTCGACACGTGATGTGTGGAGGTGTGATATCCTGCAGATTAGAAAAAAGGCGAGCCTGGGAAAGCTGCCAGATCAAATCTTTCTGTTTAGAGAGATAGCAACAATATTTTTTCTCTTGTTTTCAGCGTTAAACGTAGAGGTGATACTGAGCAGATCACTCACCCCTACAGAGGCTAATAATCAAACGTTTTACTTGTTCTCTGCATCTTCCGCTCTTTAATGGTCCTAACTGCAGGAATTTGCAGAAAAATGTAACGTGTGACTGTTTAACCTTCCAGTAGAAAGTAAAACATAAAAAACAATCTGTGATCAGAGAGGAGCTTCACAAAGAGCAGCTGTGGAGAAGACTCAAAGGAGCTCCATTAACTTTCTCTCATCATTATATTACATGAGATTTGATGAAGCCTCGCAGGTTTTGAGACTGTTATAAGGCGGTTGAATATAAAAAATAGATGAGTCAGTTATCAGTTTCTTCCCTTGCTGTCAGAACAGATGAAAAGCCAATTCTGAAAAAGGAAGCTGTGTTTGCACTCATGTCCACAGAGAGTTTTTTTTTAAAGTTTCCATTTCAAGAGCTGAGTTTTCATATCAGTGATTTGGTTTGAGTTGAGAAACACTGAACCCTGACACACCCCCCCCCCCAAAAAAAGCTGCTCCATCCAAAAACACATACAGTACAGCACTGTCAAAAAACAACCCAGAAAGCATCTAACACAATCTGTTTTTCATAGTTTAACAGAGCAAAGCCAATCATTTGAAACTAGGCATGGGCTGGTATTAGATTCTGGTGGTATGATAACCATAAGTAAAAATATCATGGTATGGAGGTATTGTGATTACAGCTCTAAAATGTTCCTAAAAGGAAGAAAAATAAAGACAGACATGTTCATTTAACCTGAATCTGTAATGACAGTGTCAGGGGTCGTGATACTCTACGCTGCAGCTGCTCCACCTGAGGGATTTCTGACCTGCACTTCCTGTCTTTGACCAGCACTTCCTGTCTTTGACCAGCACTTCCTGTCTTTAACCAGACTAAAAAGTGAGAGTCACTTCCTTTTCCTAAACAGAGATTAAGCTCGTCTTCCTGTTGTCCTCGAGTCAAGGAGGAGGGAAGGATGGAAGGGAGGAAGGAAGGAGGGAGGGAGGAAGAAAAGGAAGGATGGAAGAAGGAAGGAGGGGAGGAAGAAGGAAGGAAGGAAAGGAGGAAGGAAGGAGGGAGGGAAGTTAGGAGGGAGGGAGGAAGAAAAGGAAGGACGGAAGAAAGAAGGAAGGAGGGAAGGAAGGATGGAAGGGAGGAAGAAGGGTTATCCCATGCCTATTTGAAACACAGCCACTGTAAATTTCCCCCCCCTGTGTTCTGTGACTTTATGAAGACAGTTCATCATTTGAGCTTGTCTGGTGCTTCCTTTACCTGTGATGTTGTAAAAGTAGTTGAAGCAGTTGAGGTTCAGGCTGCAGGGCTCGTTGTCGGTCGTGTCCGGACACTGCCGTCCCACGCTGGGTGAGCGGAGGGTGTACGCCGTCCGCTGTCGGCTGTTGGTTCTGGTGCAGGGCTGAAACACAGACTTCCTGTTACAAACTGGAGCCTACGGAAAATGTTTCTTTTTACAGAAAGTGATAAAAGCCAGGGTTTCCCACAGCACTTTACAGCTAAGGCGGCCGCCTAAGCAACACACGCCTGCCGCCTTAACTAACGTCTTCAAAAAATAAATAAATAAATCCAACCAACGTCTGCAGCGGCCCGGAACCGCTGTGTCCGACTGTCTGACTTCGACCCTGAACGCACCTGTAGCTCTCTGTACCTCCCGCTAGCATAACACAGACAAGCTAACAGTGATATTAAGTTTAAGGAAACAAACACAGACCGCTGGTTAAAACATAAATCTACATCATCTGAGGCAGAACCTGCTCAGAAAAAAAGCAGCGAAGGTGAAAAACTAATGAAAACAGCGCCATGTGATGTCACCATTAACAACTTTAATCCTCAGACAGGTAACTGTGACGTTACTATAGTAACAAGTTTCAAGCTAACTGTGACGGCTAACTGTGACGTTACTATAGTAACAAGTTTCAGGCTAACCGGCTCAGAGTAAATTAACGGCTCCAACTAAACAGCTGATATTAGCGGCATAATGTGTAAAATGCTACGATGTTTTGATGTTTTATCAGCTGATGTTACAAAACGTCAATTTTATTTCCACCACCTTAACTAACACATTTTCTGCGGGAAACCCTGAAAGCTGAATACAGATGTACGCTGACCAGGACCAAGCCATCCTGCCACACTGATGTCCACATATATGGAACAATAAAGGTGCAACCCTGTCGTCTAGTCTATACTGTTATATACTACTGAACTGTTTCCTCCAATAACATTGTGTTGGATTATGAGGTGCTATATTTATACACCTGCAGTCAGAGGAAGGAGGACAGGATGGATGCTGGGTAGAGCTGGGCGATATGGGCAGAATCAAATATCACTATATTTTCTACCAAATACCTCGATATCGATATTTTGACAGTATTGTAGAGGGCGACTTTTGGTGCTTTCACAAAATATTTATGCAATTAGATTTTTGTAGTTAATGGCAGATAATAGAACAGTCTGTTAAACTCAGCTCAAATTACATTTTTAGTGTAATGCAGCCTTTAAAAAGGAAAAAGGAAAAGACACTTATCCCTTATGACCATATTAGAATATTCAAAAATCTAAGATGACATCTGTAAAATATCACAATATCAATATTATATCGATTTATTGCCCAGCCCTAATGAGGACCATACACAATAAAGGACATTAACACCAGAGAAAGGGGTTTGTATCTTGAGTTTCAAATAACTGCTGATATATATTTCTGTATTACTACAGTATGATCTTTCTCTGACCTTAACCACAGTGTCTAAAAACACTCTTCCCAAGATGCATTAATTAACAACATTTTCTCATTATGTTCTCATGTGATCCAGGCAGCATTACATTGTCTATTTATAAATATAAATGGTGTAAATTCAAGAAGAAAAAGGTTGAAAGTCAATAACTGTGAATTCATCTGCTTCTGGATTACTTCAAAGCTTATTGGGTCTCAATTCCTCAGAGATCTCTTCTGTCAACATACTCTCCAAGTGTCTGCCTGGTCCCTAGATGAATGCTTTAACACTGTATAAAGAAATAAAACTTCTCTCTCCTGGTGTTCCCAGAATGTGGAATTTGATTTTATTCCAGTGGGAAATGACATGACAGCTGAATCGGATATTGCTGGAATAGTAAACCATGAGACTCTACATGACCATTGCTTGTAGAGAAGAGAGTAGATGACAGCCTTTTGTATAACTCCATTGCTGGCATGATGAATAAAACATGTGAGAGAGGCCCTGCTGGTGCCACTGTAGACGCCATGTCGAGATTGGGATTGCAGGAAGTCGGTGTGTCAAGCACTTTGGGAGAGAATGGGGTCTGATTAACAATGGCCAGGGTGCTGCTGAGAGAACAGCAGGTGAAATCAGAGCAGTTAAAATGGCTTTTTACCACGAGTCTGAGGTGTCAGGGATGGAGAAGCTTACATCTTACATGTCTGTGCAAAAGGAAGAGCAAAGATTGCATACAGTAGGTGCTGCAGCCTGTAGGTCTATTTGCAATGTCTTCATATTTCACAGAGAGTTGAAAAAAGGGTATCTCAGGTTGTGATATAGAGGTGGATTAACTTTCATGTCCTACTCATTTAATCATAAACTTTTGGGCTGAAAAGAACATTAATTAGCTTGTAAAATCTGACCATAAATCAACATTATTCTGAGAGTATAACAAATGATCCTCACTGTTTGTGGTTGTCTGCCAAATGATGATCACAAACTAGGGGTAATATTTTTAGCCAGCTTTATGTTTATGCCACTACATCACTGCTGATGTATGCAGGGGCGTGTTGGCGTGTGTGTGTGTGTGTGTGTGTGTGTGTGTGTGTGTGTGTGTGTGTGTGTGTGTGTGTTTCACTAAATGTAAATTTGGAAACCTGCTCAGGAGTTCTCTGAGTCTTTATCATAAATCATCCTCCTTCCCTGCTGAATGTGCAGTGAGGGCAGTGTAATATAGCTGATATATAAGTCATTTTTCTCCTGTTTCCTAGTTCATATATCTCTTATATTCTTCCTTGGTGGATGAAAAAAAATAACCTGTTGACAAAGATTCACACACTACTCTCAATAACACAGTGCTGCCACACTTTGAATTTCTTGAGCCTCAGAGAAAATATTCCTGACAAGAAAGAGATATCAAGATAAATCTCCATGGGCTTCACACAAGTCTGATGTTCCCATATCTACTCTTTGGCAGACAGCTGAGCGGCTGCTTTCTGATGTGGGTTCAGCTCTCACCAGGCTGCAGCGGCTCCAGGGGCCCCAGTCGTTGAGGACGCAATCCTCGGGGCAGGGCAGCCGGCTCTCCCTGGCCCCCAGGGGCATCTCCTCCGGGTCGCAGAGGTAGTCCTCCACAGACTCTGATGGCCCGTCTATGGTGTTGAGCATACATCTGTGGGAATGGTCAAGAAACACACACTTCACCAACGCTGCTGATGTGCTCCGAGGAACGCTGGAGACTCATGTTTCATTTTAACTGGACGTGTTGGCAGTTACAAGAATCACTTTACGACCGATGTGGTTTTAAAGCAGTGGGGTGTGTTCCTCAGAGTAAGAGGGTCAGTTTATAAGAAAAAAGGAACAATTGCTGTATGTGGTGCACAGCAACATGAACTCCAAGCTGAATCACATACTGGATGTTGCACCCTTATTTATACCTATATTGCACCTATATTTTTCTTTTAACCTTGTACATTTATTTAAAATACATACAAATAGATACAGTGCCACAAAATCTTATTAAACTGACTCCAGGCTTCATTCAGGCATATTTTTTAGAATCATCTCCTCTAAATTACAGCTTTTTGTAGACACAGATAGACAAAGATATAAAGAGAAGTTAGGGTCGCTACTATCTTAAATCTTAACTCACAATTTCAGCAGCTCTGAAAGTTGTTTTGGAGACTTGGCTCCACATCAGTAGAGTATTTAGTCACTCTGTAGCCTAAGCACTGAACCACTAGCAGTTTTAAAAAGATAACAGACTTGGTCATTGCAAGAGATTGATGTTGTGTCTAGCAGCTATATCTGTGAGTTATGATTTGTGTGTGTGTGTGTGTGTGCGTGTGTGTGTGTGTGTGTGTACTTCTCTTCACTGTTTTTACAGAATTAGGATGTATGCACCACAAACAACTTAATTACAGTCTTATGAGTCTCATATAGTGTAATTACAGTGTATATCCTGCATGTACAGTACAAGGACCAGAAACAAGTACAATTGGCAGTGTTGGTTGTTGACTGTCAGTTCAACCATGTTAGAAAGGTTCATCCAGCCAAAACAGCATCATGAGTGTTATGCATGTTTTCCCTCACATTGATGTGAGTACAATGCTGCAAAGAAAAGCAGAAAATGCCCAAAGTGATGTAAATTGATAGCTTATTTTCCCCAGTCAAAAGTCAAAACTCAAACCCATATTCAATCTACTATAATATTAAAACAGAAAAACATCAATTTGACTAATCTGGGTATTTTGCTGGGAAATTACTTTAACCCTCCTGTTGTCCTCAGGTCAAGGAAGGAAGGAAGGAAGGAAGGAAGGAAGGAAAGGAGTAAGGAGGGAGGGAGGAAAGAAGGAAGGAAAGGAGTAAGGATGGAGGGAGGAAAAAAGGAAGGAAGGAAGGAAGGAAGAAAGGAAGGAAGGAAAGAAGGAAGGAAAGGAGTAAGGAGGGAGGGAGGAAAAAGAGGAAGGAAGTAAGGAGAGAAGGAAGGAAGGAAAAAAGAAAGAAGTAAGGAAGGAAGGAAGGAAGGAAAGGAGTAAGGAGGGAGGGAGGGAAAAAAGGAAGGTAGGAAGGAAGGAAGGAATGATGAAGGAAAGGAGTAAGGAGGGAGGGAGGGAGGGAGGAAAAGAGGAAGGAAGAAAAGAAAGAAAGAAGTAAGGAGGAAGGAAGGAAGGAAGGAAGGAAGGAAGGAAGGAAAGGAGTAAGGAGGGAGGGAGGAAGGAAGGAAGGAAAGGAGTAAGGAGGGAGGGAGGAAAAGAGGAAGGAAGTAAGGGAGAAGGAAGGAAGAAAAGAAAGAAAGAAGTAAGGAGGAAGGAAGGAAGGAAGGAAGGAAGGAAAGGAGTAAGGAGGGAGGAAGGAAGGAAGGAAGGAAGGAAAGAAGAAAGGAAGGAAGGAATGAGGAAGGAAAGGAGTAAGGAGGGAGGGAGGAAAAGAGGAAGGAAGTAAGGAGAGAAGGAAGGAAGGAAAAAAAGAAAGAAGTAAGGAAGGAAGGAAGGAAGGAAAGGTGTAAGGAGTAAGGAGGGAGGGAGGAAAAAAGTAAGGAAGGAAGGAAGGAATTAATGAGGAAGGAAAGGAGTAAGGAGGGAGGGAGGGAGGGAGGGAGGAAAAGAGGAAGGAAGTAAGGGAGAAGGAAGGAAGAAAAGAAAGAAAAGAAAGAAAGAAGTAAGGAGGAAGGAAGGAAGGAAGGAAAGGAGTAAGGAGGGAGGGAGGAAAAGAGGAAGGAAGTAAGGAGAGAAGGAAGGAAAGAAAGAAGCAAGGAGGGAGGGAGGAAGGAGGGAAGGAAGGAAAGGAGTAAGGAGGGAGGGAGGGAGGAAAAGAGGAAGGAAGGAAGGAAAGAAGGAACAGTCAAAAGAGATGGGGTCAATTTGACGCAGGAGGACGACAGGAGGGTTAAAAGTAAGTAAGCAATTAGCACTTATGGATACCACACCTTATACAAATGTACCTAAACATAGATTCAGAGGCGGAGGGGGGGAGGGAGAGGGGGAGGGGGAGGGGGAGGGGGGAGAGAAAGACCGGCTGTTAAATACCTGACTTTTCTGGTCTGTACGCCTTCACCGCAGTTCTCTTTTAAATACACGTTGCTGACCTTCCACACACTCCACGGCTCAGCTAACCACACATACTGATTGCAGTCACTCTGACACGGCACCACCTCATAGACCTGAGGACACAAAAACATTATTATCATGTTATGTGTAAAATAGAGAAAAATAGGAGCAGATTCATTTTCTTACTGCAAGAGAAGAATGCTTAATGGGCAAGGCCAACTAATGGTCATGGAAGAATGTGGCCTCTACAATGTTTTTTTTTTTTTTTTTTAAATCAATATTTTTGTGTTATCCTTGAAAAGTTGAGCCTAAAACACACAGTGAGTTTTTTGGCTCAGCTTAGCTCAGATTTCTTCTGCCCACTCAGAGCAGCTCTGCCTCTGAGAAACATCCATATGAATAAAACTGGTTATACTGTAGTACCTTGTTTACTTACAGCAACACTATTGTGAGTATATACATCTATCCGTCAGTGACCCCAGTGACATTTGGTGACACTTAACATCTGTGATTACATTACAAATAGCTGAGGGAAGCAGCTCTTACCTGGGCCTGTAGCAGTGAGTCATATCCGGAGGAGAGCATTGGGGTGGATTAAAGAGAGACAGATGGATTAATGAGCACATGCCAACTGTTCATATAGAGCAGAACCTATGATTAATGTAACATTCAAGGAGGACATAATCAGAAAAGCCTCTAGCATAAATACCTGTGTGAACTTGAGCAGATACATACACACACACACACACATACACACAAACTGCCAAGCATAGATCAGCACAACCTTAATCTGCATTTGCTGATACTCACAGGTCTGGAAAGCATTTCATTTTTGCGAATCATGGAAACTTTAAGGAATCAACTAGCACACCGAGGGGCATTAATATGGTAGATGGGATCCATTTATAGCACCCGTTGCTTTTTTGCACTGTCGCTGCTCAGCAAAAAAATGAGTGCAGCAATAATGAGGGGAAGGTAAAGGAAAGCTCTGCACTCACGCTTATTATTCATCAATAATTAATTTCATTCTCTCCAGTGTTGGAGATGTTTAATGTGTATCACACTTGTAATAAGTATAAATATATTGCAAGAATGGTTCATAAATATTCAAGAAGCAATGGCAAAGCAAATAAAACAGCTTCCCCTTTTTCTCTCTATAGAAAGTTTCAGTACCTGGTTGATGTGGTCCAGTTTGGGACACGGCCGCCCACCGTTGTAAGGTTTCTCTCGGAGCCATTTGGAGCGAACTTTGACTCCACTGCCGCAGGACTTGCTACAGCGCGACCAGTTAGACCATTCACTGAGTTTACAGTCTGAAGGACAGGGGATGATGCACGCCTCCTCAATGTAACCTGCAAGCAGAGCAGAAAAGAGGTTTTTTGCAGGTATTCAAATGATCTTTGTGACGGTGGGTCTGGTTTTTGCCTTGTAGAGCACTGAATGGTTTAGATCCAGAATACATGAATGACATGTTAGTAGAATATAAACCCAGTAGAGCTCTGAGATCTACTGACTCAGGTCAGATAGTTGAGCCCAGAGCTCTGAGATCTACTGACTCAGGTCAGATAGTTGAGCCCAGAGCTCTGAGATCTACTGACTCAGGTCAGATAGTTGAGCCCAGAGTTCAAACTAAACATGATGAAGCAGCTTTTACACAACTGGAACAAACTACCAGCAGAACTGAAATCATTTTTAAATCCAGGTTAAAAACATTTCTCTTCTCCTGAGCTTATGATTGAGCTCTTTTAAAGCACTTTACATTTTAATCTTTCATTTGCACTCTATGTCCTTTTAATGATTTTAAAGCTAATTATTATTTTATGCTGCAATCTTATATTTAATGGGGGGGGGGGGGGGGGGTTAATTGTATGTTTTAATGTTTATGTTTTATGTAAAGCACATTGAGTTACCATTGTGTCTGAAATGCTCTATATAAATAAAACTGCCTTGCCTATTGGTATATTTGTGTACACATATAAGAAGAAAAACTCAAAGACAAAATGATGATCTGCTACTCTTCAGGCTGTTTTTGTGAATGTTAGACAGTGGTGCTTTAGTCAGTTATTAATTATTTCAGAAGGAAAAAGGCACTCGCTAAAAAACTGATTCAGGAAATGAGCTCTAAAGAAAATGCTCTGTCTGCATCCCTCCAGGAGGAAGCTAGCATCCAGGTTGAGAATAAATACTTTAGAGGAAAAATGGCCTTGGTCAGTTCTTCAATATCAGTGAATACCGTCACAAAGACCGTCACTGAGGGGTTTCTGACCAGCACTTCCTGTCTTTGACTAGCACTTCCTGTCTTTGACCAGACTAAAAAGTGAGAGTCACTTCCTTTTCCTAAACAGAGATTAAGCTCGTCCTCCTGTTGTCCTCAAGTCAAGGACGGAAGGAAGGGAAGGAAGGAGGAAGGAAGGAAAGAAAAAATGAAGGAAGGGAGGGAGGAAGGAAAGGAGAAAGGAAGGAAGGAGGGAAGGAAGGAAGGTAGGAGGGAGGGAAGGAAGGAAGGACGGAAGAAAGAAGGGAGGAAGCAAGAAGGAAGGAAAGGAGGGAGGAAGGAGAGCAGAAAATACATTTTTGCAGGTATTCAAATGATCTTTGTGACGGTGGTTCTGGTTTTTGCCTTGTGTTGGTATATTTGAAAAACTCAAAGACAAAATGATGATTTGCTACTCTTCAGGCTGTTTTTGTGAATGTTAGACAGTGTACTTTAGTCAGTTATTAATTATTTCAGAAGGAAAAAGGCACTCGCTAAAAACTGAATCAGGAAATTAGCTCTAAAGAAAATGCTGTCTCTGCATCCCTCCAGGAGGAAGCTAGCATCCAGGTTGAGAATAAATACTTTAGAGGAAAAATGGCCTTGGTCAGTTCTTCAATATCAGTGAATACCGTCACAAAGACCGTCACCTGAGGGGTTTCTGACCAGCACTTCCTGTCTTTGACTAGCACTTCCTGTCTTTGACCAGACTAAAAAGTGAGAGTCACTTCCTTTTCCTAAACAGAGATTAAGCTCGTCCTCCTGTTGTCCTCAAGTCAAGGAAGGAAGGGAAGGAAGGAGGACGGAAGGAAGGAAAGAAAAAAGGAAGGAAGGGAGGGAGGAAGGAAAGGAGGAAGGAAGGAAGGAGGGAAGGAAGTTAGGAGGGAGGGAAGGAAGGAAGGTAGGAGGGAGGGAAGGAAAGAAGGACGGAAGAAAGAAGGGAGGAAGCAAGAAGGAAGGAAAGGAGGGAGGAAGGAAGGAAAGGAGGGAGGAAGGAAGAAGGAAGGAAAGGAGGGAGGAAGGAGAGCAGAAAATACATTTTTGCAGGTATTCAAATGATCTTTGTGACGGTGGTTCTGGTTTTTGCCTTGTGTTGGTATATTTGAAAAACTCAAAGACAAAATGATGATCTGCTACTCTTCAGGCTGTTTTTGTGAATGTTAGACAGTGTGCTTTAGTCAGTTATTAATTATTTCAGAAGGAAAAAGGCACTCGCTAAAAAACTGAATCAGGAAATTAGCTCTAAAGAAAATGCTCTCTCTGCATCCCTCCAGGAGGAAGCTAGCATCCAGGTTGAGAATAAATACTTTAGAGGAAAAATGGCCTTGGTCAGTTCTTCAATATCAGTGAATACCGTCACAAAGACCGTCACCTGAGGGGTTTCTGAGCACTTCCTGTCTTTGACCAGACTAAAAAGTGAGAGTCACTTCCTTTTCCTAAACAGAGATTAAGCTCGTCCTCCTGTTGTCCTCGAGTCAAGGAAGGAAGGGAAGGAAGGAGGAAGGAAGGAAGGAAGAAAAAAGGAAGGAAGGGAGGGAGGAAGGAAAGGAGGAAGGAAGGAAGGAAGGAGGGAAGGAAGGAAAGTGGGAGGATTATTTCAGAAGGAAAAAGGCACTCGCTAAAAATCTGAATCAGGAAATTAGCTCTAAAGAAAATGCTCTCTCTGCATCCCTCCAGGAGGAAGCTAGCATCCAGGTTGAGAATAAATACTTTAGAGGAAAAATGGCCTTGGTCAGTTCTTCAGTACCTCAGAAGAATTTTGTTTTCCTTATCCACTATGAAACTATATTTATTCTAACTCCCAGAGCTTAGTTTTTTTCTTCTTTACTTACTAAGGACAATTAAAGTTCAAGAGCTCTTTAAAATAGTTGATGGGGGGAAATGCATGAATTTTAAGAGCTCTGCAAACTATTCACTGATACCTCACAAACTATAATCTAAATGCATCTACAGACTTTCAGCCCTGTGCAATGAAAACAGGGCCCACACTCAGAAGTCCAATTTCATGGTTTGTTATATAAAGGTCTAAACATCTACCGAGGCAGTGGTTAAGTCTGGCAGCAAGCTTCATTATTTCAATCTATGTCCCTCAGCTCACAGGGTCATGGCACACTCAACAGGCTTTAAGCATCTCACTCTGCTTGTTACGCTTGTGGGTTGTTTTATTTTTTATTTTTTGGGATCTTTCTCCATCTCTGAGCAGGAAGGAAGGAAGGAGGAAGGAAAGGAAGGAAGGAAAGAAAGAGAAGGAGGGAGGAAAGAAGGAAGGAACAAAGGAAGATAGGGGGGAGGAAAGAAAGAGAGAAGCAGGGAGGGAGGAAGGAAGAAAGAAGGAAGGAAGGAATAAGAAAGAGGGATGGAGGAAGGAAAGAAGGAAGGGAGGAGAGAAGGAGGGAGGGAGGAAGGACAGATGGAAGGAAGGAGGGAAGACGGAGGAAATAAGGAACGAGGGAGGGAGAAAGGAAAAGAGGAAAGGAAGAAAGAGGGCAGGGAGGAAGGAAGGAAGGACGGAGGAAATAAGGAACGAGGGAGGGAGAAAGGAAAGAGGAAGGGAAGAAAGAGGGCAGGGAGGAAGGAAGGAAAGACGGAAGAAATAAGGAACGAGGGAGGGAGAAAGGAAAAGAGGAACGGACGAAAGAAGGCAGGGAGGAAGGAAGGAAGGAAGGAAGGAAAAGGAAGGAAGGAAGGAAGGATATTTTGGGATATTTACAGAAGTTACCAAATATAATTATTTGCCCAATAAAGGGTTAAACAACTGAGCATCTCTGGGCTGAGATCTCTGTTTCTGCCAGTAAACAGACCAAAGTTCAGTCAGATATGTTGAAAGAGATGATTCTTCTGAGCATTCGGTTTTATACAGAAAATGTTCTTCTCACTTGCTCAAAGAGGCTGTTTAGTAAACACAACCTACAGTACGATATTTTTTTGGCTTATGTAAGTGCACTGGCCTGTAGATCAGTTTAGCCTTTGATTAAGAAAATCAATGGAGGTGAATGAGGCGGAAAAGTGGAGTGTCTCACTGGGTGCCTAAGCACTTCCTCTTTCTGATGTGGGCTCTTTAAGACTTGCTTTGCTCTTCATTGAGAGACACGCAGCGTTACACTAACTGACACATTTGCTGACAACACACTTCCCACGATGTTAACCCTCCTGTTGTGTTCGAGTCAAGGAAGGAAGAGAGGAAGAAGGGAGTAAAGGAAAGAAGGAAGGAAGGGAGTAAAGGAAAGAAGGAAGGGAGGAAGGAAGGTAGGAGGGAGGGAGGGAGGGAGGAAAGAAGGTAGGAGGGAGGGAGGAAGGAAGGAAAGAAGGACAGAGGAAAGAAGGAAGGGATGAAGGAAGGACGGAGGAAAGAAGAAAGGGGGATGGAGGGAAGAAAGAGAGAAGAAGGAAAGAAAGAGAGATGGAATGAAGGAAGGAAGGAAGGAAGGAAGGAAGGAAGGAAGGAAACAAAAAAGGAAGGAAGGGAGGGAGGAAGGAAAGGAGGAAGGAAGGAAGGAGGGAAGGAAGTTAGGAAGGAGCGAAGGAAGGAAGGTAGGATGGAGGGATGTTCCCTCCTTCCTCCCTCCCTCCCTCCCTCCTTTCCTTCCTTCTTTCCTTCCTCCCTTCCATTTCTTCCTCCCTCCCTCCTTCCGTCCCTCCTTCCTTCCTCCTTTCCTTCCTCCCTCCCTCCCTTCCTTCTTTGACTCGAGGACAACAGGAGGACGAGCTTAATCTCTGTTTAGGAAATTGACCCGTCTCTTTTGACTGTTCCTTCCTTCCCTCCTTCCTCCCTCCTTTCCTTCCTTCTTCCTTCCTTCCTCCCTCCTTTCTTTCCTTCCTTCTTTGACTCGAGGACAACAGGAGGGTTAAGGAGCCAAAATATCTCACAGCAGTTTATAAAGTATGAGACAGGATGTTATGATGTATCAAACTGAATTACTGAGAGCCTTGTTCACTGTGAGGAAGAGTAAACAGAGTCATTAGGAGGAGGATATGCACTTGTTTCTGATTTAAGTGTTGGAGCTACCTTCAACTCTAATTGTCTTGACTGAGCCTCCTACTGTGGACTAATTGAAATCAATGTGGAGTTTTTTTTTTTTTGGTGTAGTGCAGGGGGTGTCAAACATGCGGCCCGTGGGCCAGAACCGGCCCACCGAGGGGTGTGATCCGGCCCACTTTCCTTCCTGTGTTCTTTTCCTTCCTTCCATCTGTCCTTCCTTCCTACCTTCCTTTTTACCTTTCTTCTTTCCTTCATTCCTTTCTTCCTTCCATCTGTCCTTCCTCCCTTTCTTCCTCCCTCCCTCCATTTCTTCCATCTGTCCTTCCTTCTTTCCTTCCTTCTGTCCTTCCTCCCTACCTTCCTTTTTTCCATTCTTTCCATCTGTCCTTTTTACCCTTCCTTCTTTCCTTCCTTCCTGCCATCTGTCCTTCCAACCTTCCTGTTTTCCTTTCTTCGTCCGTTCGTTCCTTCCTCCGTTTCTTCCATCTGTCCTTCTGTCTCTCTTTCCTACCTTTCTTCCCTCTTTCCTTTTTTTTGTCTTTTCTTACTTCCTTCCATTCTTCCTTCCTTCCTTCCTTCCTTCCTTCCTTCCTTCCTTCCTTCCTTCCTTCCTTCCTTCCATCTTTTTAATGATCCGGCCCACATGAGATCAAATTGGTCTGTATGTGGCCCTTGAATGAAAATGAGTTTGACCCCCCTGGTGTAGTGTAAATGTTGGTATGAACGTAGCCTCAGTGTTGCTTAGGATGGTCACAGACAGATGAAGCATATTTATTATACAGTTATTATATTTTACAGTTAAAATAATGTCACACTTTCAACTTTATGAAATATATTATATATTATATAATTATATATATATATATATATATATTAAGCTCGTCCTCCTGTTGTCCTCGAGTCAAGGAAGGAAGGGAAGGAAGGAGGAAGGAAAGAACGAATGAAAAAAGGAAGGAAGGGAGGGAGGAAGGAAAGGAGGAAGGAAGGAAGGAGGGAAGGAAGTTAGGAGGGAGGGAAGGAAGGACGGAAGAAAGAAGGGAGGAAGCAAGAAGGGAGGAAAGGAGGGAGGAAGGAAGGGAGGGAGGGAGGGAGGAAGGAAGGAAGGAAGGAAATGAAAGAAGGAAGGAATGTGGAGGGTTTTTTTTTGGTGTAGTGTAAATGTTGGTATGAACGTAGCCTCAGTGTTGCTTAGGATGGTCACAGAGAGATGAAGCATATTTATTATACAGTTATTATATTTTACAATTAAAATAATGTCACACTTTCAACTTTATATGACAAACTACTGCTGCCAAAGATGATAGCATTTTGCTCAAAGACACTTTAGCAAGATGGATATTTGGGGTCTTAATAAGATCTGTCTGGCCAATCTGCCACTTAAAAAATGAACAGTAAGATTTCATTAAGCAAATATGATAAAGAAAAAGAATAAAATAAAAGGGTATTCTTAATCCAGTGAAGGTTAGAGTCCTGTCAGTAGCACCAAATAAATGGACAGTGACATACAGTAATGATCATATCCACACACACACACACACACACACACACACACACATACACACACTTCTACCTGGACCTCTTTACACTCCATCGCCTCTGAGTCCAGACCACCATCTTTACCTCAGCACCTCACTGAGTTCAGCATGACCTCTAAAATAAGCTTCATCGCCTTTGACCTCCCGCTGCAGGCCCTCCTGTCAGGTCCAGTCACTCTGAATCACCGATGCTGTCACTTGAAGTTCACTAACGGTACAAATACGGCAAACCTCAGGCAGCAGTTCACACGTAGTTCAACTGATATAAACTTGTTAGTTGTCTTGCCAGGCTCTCGGGGAAGCTTTTGGGTTGGATCCAGGTAGGAGATTGCTCCCTGTTGCCTTTTAGTGGTGAACCTGTAACCTGGCAAAAGCTCCTAATGTAGTTCCCAAAGCAGCTGTCACCACTGTAATAAGCTTTCCTAACTGGTTACTGCCAACCTTCACCTGAAATGTTTGTGATTCCCAAATGATTCAGATATGCACCGAAATGAATCTACTGTAGAAGACACACTTTTCAGCATCAGCCAAAATCTGTCAACACTTTGCTCGTAACATCAGCGTGAAATCCTTATATTAACCCTTTATAGGACACTCATTGAAAGGAAGGGAGGAAGGAAGGAAGGATGGAGGAAGGAAAGGAAGGAAGGATGGAGGAAAGAAGGAAGGAAGGAAGGAAGGTAGGGGGGAGGAAAGAAAGAGAGAAGGGGGGGAGGGGGGAAGGGAAGAAAGAAGGTAGGAAGGAAGAAGAAAGGGGGATGGAGGAAGGAAGAAGGAAGGAAGGAGAGACGGAGGGAGGGAGGAAGAACAGATGGAAGGAAGGAAAGGAAGAAGAAAGGGGGATGGAGGAAGGAAAGAAGGAAGGGAGGAGAGAAGGATGGAGGGAGAAGAACAGATGGAAGGACTGTAATCACTGCTTCTGTAAAATATGCCTGTTAACATGATTGTGACATATTGTGGGACCATTTAACTAATACACCTGTCATTACAATCACATTTAGTCTATTTGTAATATACAGTTTGCAGAACATGTACATTAGGTCCTTTGCTGGTGGACTGCAGTTTGAACCCACACAGTAGTTTACAATGAAAAATCTCTTTACCATTGCCAGGACCTACTTGCATGCAGGGCTCGTGGGTGCAAACACTGAACACCATGAAGGACTAAAGTGTGGCTGATTCACCATGATGCTGCTTTCTATACCCAAATTATATCCACTTGACAGGTGGTTGGCTCGGGAAGCTTTATG
>JAJDFG010001549.1:0-33106 GCA_021039105.1 Scomber colias
TACACCTATCAGGAAAAACTGATACAGCTCCCAGAACGGATCGTGTCTGTCAAGCTGCATTTTGCCCAAAATAACACTGATGAGAAACAGATCAGAGCCCCCCCCCCCCCCCCACCCACCACCACCACCACCACTCCCCCCCTCCCCCTCTTCCCCCCTTCCCGTCCCTGTGCCCGTCGGCAGTTTGTCAGATCGTCTTTTAAAGATATAGAGTATTTAAAATCTGTTAAAGAGCCGAAACTTCTACTTCTACTTCTACATCTGCTTTTCTGTGATGTGAAAATAAACCGTGCTTAAAGCTTGTTGACTGCACCAGTAAGTTCTGATTTAAATTATCGCAGATGTGCCTCTTTTGGTGGGTGACTTTCCCATAAGGCTTTACAATCTGTATGCAAAAGGATATGACGTTTTTTTTTTTTCTTTTTTCCCCCCCTCTTTCCCCTCAGTTGATAAATGAACAAGCTTCTCCGTTGTCAGCTCCTATTTGTCAGGTGAAGGGTTACCAGGCCTCCTGTATGTAAAAAAAGGGAGCACATTTGTACCGTTGCACCATTCATATGAGGGTTTAACTCATCAATCAGGTTCCTGACGACACATTCATCTGATTGAAAAAGGAAGGAATCAACGCTAAAAAGCCGACGCAGTGTTTAACCCTTAAACAGGCCTTACTAGTTATGTCATTTGCACGTAAAGTAAGGAAGGAAGGAAGGAAAGAAGGAAGGAAGGGAAGGAGGGAAGAAGGAAGGACAGGAGGAAGGAAGGGAAGCAAGGGAGGAAGAAGGAAGGAAAGGAAGGAGGGAGGAAGGAAGGAAAGTAGGAAGGAAAGGAGGGAAGAAGGAAGGAAAGGAGGAAGGAAGGAAGGAAGGAAGGAAGGAAGGAAGGAAGGAAGGAAGGGAAGGAGGGAAGAAGGAAGGAAAGGAGGAAGGAAGGGAAGCAAGGGAGGAAGAAGGAAGGAAAGGAAGGAGGGAGGAAGGAAGGAAAGTAGGAAGGAAAGGAGGGAAGAAGGAAGGAAAGGAGGAAGGAAGGAAGGAAGGAAGGAAGGAAGGACAGATGAAGGAAGGAAGAAAGGACAGAAGGAGGGGAACATTTACCCTAACAGCTGAACTTAGATCTGAGGAAGGAAGGAAGGAAGGAAGGAAGGAAGGAAGGAAGGACGGAAGGAAGGACAGATGAAGGAAGGAAGGACGGAAGGACGGACAGATGAAGGAAGGAAGGAAGGAAGGAAGAAAGGACAACAGGAAGGGTTAAAGAGTCTGTATCTCCTGGTGCACGTTGCCTGTTTATGGTTTAAACATATTAGCTCCTGTTTGTGCGATAACAGCTGAGGCGCAGTCGGGTCTACAACCGCTGTCACATTTCTCTGGTTATATGTTTGCAGATATTGAAACAGAGCGGCACGCTGCGTGTTACCGTGTTGCTGCAGATAAGGCTTCAAGGAAACGCTGTGTTCATCACTTTACAGAAGGGTGAAATAAGATGGTGTCTCACTGTCATCCTGCCGGCAAGTGCAGATCTCATCAAAGCAAGAAAAAAAGAAAAAAGGGGCCGTCTAGAAAAAAAAAAAAGGATTCTTTATATATTAAAAAAAAAAGTGTCTGTGCTATACCAGTCTCGCCTCTTCCTCTTGTCTCACCTTGATGTTGGCAGCCG
This sequence comes from Scomber colias, assembly GCA_021039105.1. NCBI lineage: Eukaryota > Metazoa > Chordata > Actinopteri > Scombriformes > Scombridae > Scomber > Scomber colias. The sequence goes on from JAJDFG010001549.1 coordinate 1,651, forward strand.
CCTTGTTGAGTCTTCCCGTCTGTAGATTCACCTTGCTTTTCAGTCCCTCTGTGAATTCGTCTTTTCTTATATATATCCTCTGTTGTTGAGCTGCTGCTGCTGCTGCTGTGAGAGCACGAAGCAGCAGGGCTCCTCTTTTCAGCCTAGCGTTTTGTATTAATGACACTCAACAGATTTGAGGCCTTTCACTGATAAAACAAGACACTGCAGCTTCCCCGAGAACAGCAGTAAACAGTCTTTGTTTGTCTTTTGCATACAGTTGTTCCTCTAGTGTTTATTGTTCCCAGACTGTATAGAGTCTGCGTTGTGCTTTGTTCTATTTAATTCGATTGCATTGGACTGTATCTGCGTCTCTATCTGTTTTGTTTAGCTGCTCTTCTAGACTCATGCCTGCAGATGAAGTCCAACTGAACGCTTTTGATGTGAAGTCCGAGCCTCAAGGATGAAAATGAGATTTTAGCAAAGATTCACTGACATCTTTTCACCTGCAAATCACCATAACTGTGTTTACAGGGAACATGATGAATGCTTCACCACATGAATGCATCCATGATAGAAAGATAATCACATTCATGGGAAATTGCAGTCTAAAATACTGTCTGCGTGTAAAAGCTTCTGGACAAGACGCACCATGTACTTCTGGGTGTGTTGAGATTATATCTTTTTATTCCTGTGGATTAGTTGGCAAAGGTAACATCAGGACATATTAAAGTATTTCCTGCATTCTTACTAAAATCCCCCAAAAATACTCAATCCTAACCATAGACTGTATAAAAGAAATGGACGTAACATCCGTAACGTCACCCATTGGTTTGTGGACTGCTGCTCGGAAGCCAATAGTTTCTAATCTAGTCAGCGCCATCTTGAAAATTTCAGGGGCATGCTGGGAAAAATAAAAACACAGATTCTACTTATATGGGCATGAGGCGGAGTCATGGGCGGAGCGGGGAGGATGCTATGGTTACGAGGGCTGGATCTCGAGGACATTGGTCAATCAACCTGTCAATCAGGACGTAGCCACGCCCTAATGCATACCCTGCTTTATCGTCACATATAAAATCAGGGAGGCCAAAATGTCCCAAATGAACATCATACTGCATTGAAGAAGGCTTTAAACTAGCGATTGAGACCATAAACACATTTTGAAAACGTTTACTGAGGTTAGAAATCAAGTGAGAAGTTGGTGAATTCTCCATTGACTTGTATAGAGACGGTCGCCCCCTGGTGGCCTTTTGATAGAATGCAGCTCTAAGTTACTTCCTGGTTGGCCTCATTTCAGAGGACGGGAACTCCCCGCCTGGTCCTAACATGACAAATCAAAAACACATCTGCATATGTTGCTGCATTTTCTACTCAGTGTTTTAAGTCACAACATGTGGAAAGTTTTGTAGAAGATATAAAGATAAGCTTTAGTTGTTGTTTCTGTTGCAGTTAAAGCTGCTAAGAAAGTACATTTAGAGATTAGATGAAATAATAAATCCTGGAATCTAAAACTGAAAGTTAAGTCAACATTGATGATAAGTTTTTAAGCTATGGGGAAAAAGATGTTGAAATGCAGAGAAAGATAGTTTTGTTCTTGCAGTCTGGAGCTGAACATGTTTTGAGACTTGCACAAACGCATCAGTGGACGGTAACTACTACAGTTTTGAAGTACTTTACTTGAGTATCTTCTATTATATTATATACCATATTCTATTCTATTCTTGCATTTTTCCTTCAATAAATTGGTTCTTGCTCATCAAATTGTCTCATTTTTTCTCTTTTAAACATCAGTACTGCTACTCCATGCTACTTTACTTTATACTAACTCCTTTTCGCTCCACTACATTAAGCACACAGCTCTATAAAGTCGTTGTCATGTCTGGATTTCCTTTTCAGTTTACATCATTTCCTTTTATCTTACTCACCTTTTCGTCTCGTTTCAGGTCACTTCGGGACTGTTTGAAACTGCATACTCTCCTACTACTCTACTAACTCTGACGCTATGTGAAGTATGTAGTGAGTTTAACTGCGTAGTGATTTAGAGTATGTGAGAAGTTCCTGGATGGTTTACTAGATTCTCCAGAAATGCAGAGTATGCATCAAGAGCTGACTACTCACACTCACATTACCCAAGATGCAACGCTGCTACTCACACTCACATTACCCAAGATGCAACGCTACTACTCACACTCACATTACCCAAGATGCAACGCTACTACTCACACTCACATTACCCAAGATGCAATGCAACTACTCACACTCACATTACCCAAGATGCAACGCTGCTACTTACACTCTAATTACCCAAGATGCAACGCTACTACTCACACTCACATTACCCAATATGCAACGCTACTACTCACTCACACATTACCCAAGATGCAACGCTACTACTCACACTCACATTACCCAAGATGCAACGCTACTACTCACGCTCACATTACCCAAGATGCAACGCTACTACTCACACTCACATTACCCAAGATGCAACGCTACTACTCGCACTCACATTACCCAAGATGCAACGCTACTACTCACACTCACATTACCCAAGATGCAACGCTACTACTCACACTCACATTACCCAAGATGCAACGCTACTACTCACACTCACATTACCCAAGATGCAACGCTACTACTCACACTCACATTACCCAAGATGCAACGCTACTACTCACGCTCACATTACCCAAGATGCAACGCAACTTCTGAAAAAAACCCCCAAAATACAAACGTCACAGATCACAGCGAGGGTATGTTCACTTCCTGTTTTCAAAATAAAAGCACCAATTCTATCGTTATGGTTTTCTTAATAATAAAAGGCAACGGGTGTTTTATTTTATGAAAATTACAGGAAGTGCGTCACTCGCTACGGCTAACTCCGAATTCTCAGGAACAAAACTTTAAACGTGTTATTTGGACAAATTAGCGTCACATTGTGGATCTAAAGGGCTACTTTACTTTCTCAGAGTAAGTTAGAGCTAAAATGAAATCCGCTTCAGCCTGATGATTTCAGCTCGGGTAGGAACCAAATGCATTGTGGGTAATCGTGTAGTTTACTACAGTGTAAACGGTCTGCTTACTAATTAGTGCGTAGTGTGTAGGATGGAAGTATGTAGTATGTAGTATGCGGTTTCGAACACAGCCTTCATTTTCTGTCCTCCTGTGTTTCCTGCTTGTGTGATTACCTGGCCCTGTCCTAATGTGTTGCACCTGTGTCCCAGTATCTTCCTATCCTCCTTTGCCAGATCGTCTTGTCTACTTGTAGTGAGTGTTACACAATTTTCTCTTCATGAGTTCTTCTCATGTTTTGACCTTGCTTGATTTATTGGGTTTTCTCTGCCTAGCCTCTTTGATACCTCTGCTCCACTGATTGACTTCCTTTGTTTTGATCATTGCTGTTAAAGCACTTTTTAAAAAATCTCTCCTTGTGTTGCAGAGTTGTGCATTTGAGTCCTCTGGCTTTAGACTCTGATAGTAGTTGGAAGCAGCTTCATAAATGAGCATCACATACCTTTAAAAACAGCTAACTAAGATTCTGCAGAGCTCAATATCAGGACAGGTATCTTTGTCCTCTCCTGATATTTTCCACCATGCTTGAGATATTTTCCTGAAGGCGCTGGTATGATTAAAGAGCAGAGAGTTACATAAATACAGGACTTCAGAGATGCACAAAATAAACTTTCCACTGTTAGGCAATGCCATAAATTTCCCCTTTACTGGACGTGCATCGGCTAGGTCAGCATATTTGGGGTCAAAGTTCACTTTTAGTAGAACTGTGGTAGAAAAATTGCTATTGTGAGCATAAAACAGGGCACAGCCTCTCTCCTGATTATAAATCAGTCGGTCTCTGCACAATGTCGACTTTATTCTATCATGAAATTCTGTATAATCATAATAACACCTGATAGACACCATTTTACTGTCATACTCAAAGTATATTTAGTCGATAATCTTCTGTACTTTCAGTAAAACCTTGAAGGCAGGACTTACCATGAAGTATTTTTATATTATTTTGCCACTTTTATGAAGTAGTCTAAAGTGGTAAAAGGTTTTTTTTTTCTACCACCGCTCAGTGTGTCGGCCAAACAAGCACGAACCGCAAATCTTGGGGTGTCGATTGAACAACTAATAATTTTTAATAAACTTGCTGCTAATTTGTTTTCCTCGTTATGTTGTAGTGTTTCTGTTAATTAGTCTGTTGAGTCCAGTGTGGTTTCTGAATTGTGCTAAGTTGGTGTTGGCAGGTTGTGGTGTCGATGGAGCCAGCAGAAAACAACTTTTCCTCTACTGAAGCTCTCACAAAGCTCACTGTGCTGAAAACTTTGTACTTTTCCTGGTAGTTTAAAACAAGTTGTTGAGAAAAGTGCTGCAGAATTATAAATAATTAGATGTCAAATTATTATTAGTCATATTTTTAAATGATCTGGTTTTCTTTTCAGCTCACTCGTCATACGATTAAGAGCTTAAATCCCTGCTGAAGAGATCAACGTTCTTGCTCTTAACAAGATCCATATGGCTCCAATTTTTAGTAATAGCCCTCATGTATCATGTTTCGCTGTTATGCAACTTACATAAAATATTATCATGCATGTGAGACTCAACTGACCGTTGACCGTTTCTGTGCTCACCTGTTGTATTTTCATTTCTTTTTAATGGAAATCTGGAAATATAACCCTAACCCTAAGATAATTGTAGATATGTTATATAATGAATGACACAGTCGTCCAAATATGTGTTGTTATGTCCACAGTGAGGAAAACAGCACAAGTGTGTTGTTGGTGTCATGTAACGCAACACGGATGGAAGATTAAATACATAACTAAAGTTTCAAGCTTATCAAACAACACAGTACACAGTGTTTTATCCTCCTCAAGGTTTAATTTAGTGACTGTGGAAAGTTAAACATGACAGCAGTGACCGTCTTCTTCCAACGCGGACTGGTTACCAAAACTTAATCGAATCATCTACATGGACACAAACTTTCCATTTTTCTTCCTTCTCTCAGCTCAGTGTGACTTTCAAACTGATGTATTTCAATTTCAACCAAATAAATTATAGATTCAAAAACAAATTATAATCGTTACTTTATTTAATTTTATCACACTAACTGAATTCTTGTTTGCGGTACTGTTTTTTTGTTGTTCTGTGTCTACTGACCTATGTAGGGGGTCGGCCTTATGTTCCCACAGCCCTATGTTCCCACGATGTTCCCACAGCCCAATGCTCCCACAGCCCTATGCTCCCACAGCCCTATGTTCCCTCAGCCCTATGTTCCCTCAGCCCTATGTTCCCTCAGCCCTATGTTCCCACAGCCTTATGTTCCCACAGCCTTATGTTCCCACAGCCCTATGTTCCCACAGCCCCATGTTCCCACAGCCCCATGTTCCCACAGCCCTATGCTCCCACAGCCTTATGTTCCCACAGCCCTATGCTCCCACAGCCTTATGTTTCCACAGCCCTGTTCCCACAGCCCTATGTTCCCACGATGTTCCCACAGCCTTATGCTCCCACAGCCTTATGTTCCCACAGCCCAATGTTCCCACAGCCCTATGCTCCCACAGCCCTATGTTCCCACAGCCCTATGTTCCCACAGCCCTATGTTCCCACAGCCTTATGCTCCCACAGCCCTATGTTCCCACAGCCCAATGCTCCCACAGCCCTATGCTCCCACAGCCTTATGTTCCCACAGCCCTATGTTCCCTCAGCGTTATGCTCCCACAGCCCTATGTTCCCACAGCCCAATGTTCCCACAGCCCTATGCTCCCACAGCCTAATGTTCCCACAGCCCAATGTTCCCACAGCCCAATGTTCCCACAGCCTGCTCCCTCATCCCTATGTTCCCACAGCCTGCTCCCTCATCCCTATGTTCCCACAGCCCAATGTTCCCACAGCCCTATGCTCCCACAGCCCTATGCTCCCACAGCCCTATGTTCCCACAGCCTTATGTACCCATATCCTTATGTTCCCACAGCCCTATGTTCCCACATCCTTATGTTCCCACAGCCTTGTTCCCACAGCCCTATGTTTCCACAGGTTTATGTTCCCACAGCCCTATGTTCCCACAGCCCTAAGCTCCCACAGCCTTATGCTCCCACAGCCCAATGCTGCCACAGCCTTATGCTCCCACAGCCCAATGTTCCCACAGCCCAATGTTCCCACAGCCTTATAATCCCACAGCCCTATGTTTCCACAGCCCTATGTTCCCTCAGCCCTATGTTCCCACAGCCCAATGTTCCCTCAGCCCTATGTTCCCACAGCCCAATGTTCCCACAGCCCTATGCTCCCACAGCCCCATGTTCCCACAGCCCCATGTTCCCACAGCCCTATGTTCCCACAGCCCTATGTTCCCACAGCCCCATGTTCCCACAGCCCTATGCTCCACAGCCTTGTTTCCACAGCCCAATGTTCCCACAGCCCTATGTTCCCACAGCCTTATGTTCCCACAGCCCTATGTTCCCACAGCCTTATGTTCCCACAGCCTTATGTTCCCACAGCCCTATGTTCCCTCAACCCAATGTTCCCTCAACCCAATGTTCCCACAGCCCTATGCTCCACAGCCTTGTTTCCACAGCCCAATGTTTCCACAGCCCTATGTTCCCACAGCCTTATGTTCCCACAGCCCTATGCTCCCACAGCCCTATGTTCCCACAGCCCTATGTTACCACAGCCCTATGTTACCACAGCCCTATGTTACCACAGCCCTATGTTACCACAGCCCTATGTTACCACAGCCTTATGTTCCCACAGCCTTATGTTCCCACAGCCTTATGTTCCCACAGCCCTATGTTACCACAGCCTTATGTTACCACAGCCTTATGTTCCCACAGCCCTATGTTCCCACAGCCCTATGTTCCCACAGCCCTATGCTCCACAGCCCAATGTTCCCTCAAGGATTTCCCACCATATTAAGTCTTATGTTTCCTCAGGCCTGCATTCCCGCAGCACAGGTATGGCCCTAATGCTCATAACGTGTTGTTATGTTCTTTAGTTTATGATTAAACTGAGGGAACATAGGGCTGAGGGAACATAGGGCTGAGGGAACATAGACACACTCCTGCTTGTCGTCCTTGTGTTGGACTATCACAGGGACTGCAGATGGAAACCAGGCAGTGGCTATACTCTGGTACAATTCATGTTTTCTCTTTGAGATTAATGTCAATTGTACACGGCCCCTGACAAATTAATAAATACATAAATTGGAAGTATGTTTCCAGTGTCTGTGTCCATGTACATGAACCTATAGATTAGACTATTATCACAAACTGTCTCGAGACCGGGTTGCTTCTTCATGATTGCACAATGCTACAGCTCACCCTACTAATGATCAACCTTGTGTTACACTACCTCGTCCATTTTGCTGCAGTGTCCCTTTTGGTGCTAACAGACTTTAGATTTGAGGTCCAGTAAAGGCGGCGACACACATTGCAACTGTGCTGATAATGAATATGATTTAGGAGTGACGACTGATTGGACTTAGTTGATAAAAACATCAATTAAAATCATGTAGATTGTGATATGTAAAGATCCAGTCGATGCCAGTTGTTCTTATAAAGATTTTTTTGTAACATGTTTGATATTTGGGACTGACATCATTTCTGTGTCACCTGAAAAATGGGGAGGGAAAATGTTTGTAGTGTGTAAGTGCACTGGAGAGCTGTAAAGAGAGTGAACGTCTCTACAACATACAATCAAAGAGCTATGTGACCTTATGTTAGCTTCATTTAATAAAGTTCACTCTGCTCCAGTTCCCTCTCTAGGCTCATTACCCGTGCCTCTCTATCCAGGATCTTACCTAAACACTGGGCTTTTTCTTCTTACTTTCTTTCTTTTGCCTTTTCAGCACAAATTACTCTGCATATAAACCATACATCCATGATATAAACAGTACAAGCTGCTGGTCCTAGTCCATGTTTGTTTTGGTACAAGAACATGCAAAAATTTGTTCTTGCAGGATTTGCCGAGGTTGTAAGCTGCCAGAGTTGCCGTTGGTGGAGTTTTGTCCTCTTTCCATGACCGTCAAAGACTTAAAAAACCCCTCTGTGCCAGTAAGTGGAAACAATCTGTCTGTGTGGTCCAGTCTCCGCTCGTCTTCAGGTTTGTTCTCAGTTTTATTTTTTTAAATTTTGAAATGTTTAGAAAGCAGAAAAGCTTTACAAACATTTGGAGCCAAAATAATATTATGCTTTCAAACAAAGAGGGAGACTGAAGTCGAGTTCAGGGTTTAGATTTTTTTGAGACAGAGATGGTAAATGCTGTAGAAGGTGCGTGGTGCGACCGACTCAGTTTGTGCATACACCTTTAGAGTGTTGTGCACTTAAATGAAAAAAAAAAACTGTCCTTAGATCTTTATACCAAGATCTAGGGCTGGGCAATATATTGATATTATATCGATATCGTGATATGAGACAGGATATTGTTCTAGATCACCAGAGTTGTCTTTTCCTGGCTTTAAAGCTGCATTACAGTAAAATATATGATTTTCAGAATTTACCACCAGACTGTTCTAGCTGTTCTGTTTTGTACCTGTTACCCACTGATTATTTATCAATCATTTCATAATGTAAATGTTCATAAATCAAGAATCATCTCTACAATACTGTTGCAATATTATATCGAAGTATTTGGTCTTAAATATTTGATTTTGAGCACATCACCCAGCCCTACCAAGATCTAGCAAAAAGATGAAAAATAAAGGTTATGACTCATAGTGTTTGTTTTTTTATAGGTCTGTGACATTATATTTATTGTGCAATTCGGTACTATTACGATACCTGGGTGCCGGTTAGATGCAGAATCTATTCTCGATTGAATAAACAGAAGAGGGGACACTATTTTCAGTGATGTCCTTAGTTGACTGAAATACAATATGAAACATAATTGGCAATTAAGAGAAGTGGTCCAAAGATTTTTTATTTTTAAAAGTTGCTGAAGCTGCATTATTAATGAATAAAAGAATTTGAACAATTGTGTTAGAATAACAAACCAAGGGCGGAAGCAAAGTGCTCTTTGTCCTTCATAGACAAGGCAAACTCAACTTTTAGAAAAGAGTCTTTCCTCTCTAAAGAAGTTCATCCTGTCTCTCTCTCTTTCTGATACAAGGCTCTGGATTTTGTGGATGCAGTACGTTTGTTCTGCAGTTGGAGGAGCAGCGTTCCTGCTGACAGCAGCAACAGATCAGCTTCACACCTGACGGTACTCTGACAAAATAATCTCAACTCAAAGCTCTGCCAACACCTTTTCTTCCTCACAAAAATAATCTCATTGACAGACAGATGCAGTAAATCATGTTTTTCAGTCTGAAATGTAGCTAAAATAAAATCCAAAGTGTTATGTAGCTTAATTAAATCAAATGTGTTACTTCCCCGATAATTGTCTGGAGGATGAAGGGAAAGAAAGAAAAAGAGGAAACTGATGTTTTCACAAAATAAAAAATGTATTTACAGTATAACTAAAACTTATAATTAACCTCCTGTTCAGTAGGGGTTGGTACTGATCAATACACAAGCTGCTACATGGCCTAAAAGCATCGGCTGAGTTCGTTCTCTCCACATCTGTACACCTGTTGAAGGAGTGAGTGGAGTCAGCTGTGTGTGATTAACCTGCTCCACAGGAGGAGGAGCAGTGGGAGAGGAGAGAAGAGAGCAACACACACAAAAAACCCAAAACATAGGCCGTAACTGTAACACTCCCTCCCGTAAAAACATACCACAGTTAGTTTGACACGTTCATATTAATTGAAATGTGGTGATATCTGTACATAGAGAGCCTCGAGACAGCGCTGTTGTTATTTGGATAAACTGACGACATATTGGGAATCTGTACTTACACTTTATATTTTGAGTACCATCAACGGTCGCCATCTTGGCTTCGTAGCAGAAGGGAAGGGACCGCTTTTCAAACTGGAAATGGCGGCAAAATTGCAACTACGGTGAACTACGGTACTAAGCACCCACTATGCAGTTGTCCAGTGCTTAATTTGTAAATCATAAAGGTGCCGGAACGCCAAATACATATGACAGCTCAGGGATGATGAGACGGGCTCAGGTCCCGGAACATATAAAGACAACGTGCTGAGAACAACATGAAAATGCCCACTCACCACGCTGTGGGACTTACAAGCCTCAATTTCAAATAATATCCATGATATAAATGTTATGACGATCATTTACAATTATTTTAGACTATACTCCACACAGCACCACAGGTGGGACTTACAGTATACAGTCAACAGGTCTAACTTCTAATAAATCACACATATCTTCCATTATTATTATTCAAATATTGGCACGGCGGCCCATTAATAGACAGTGTACTCACCATATTTAGTTGTCCAAAACACCACTTCACGAGCATGTCGCTGGACGTCCCACACTCCTCTCCGCTCAATGCCTCTCTTCCCCTTCTCAATCTTCCTGCTCCAAGCCAGCTGATGCCAGGGTACCCGCCTCTTGCTCCAAGCCAGCTGATGCCAGGGTACCCGCCTGTTGCTCCGGCTGTTGTACCGGGCTAGCTGATGCCAGGGTACCCGCCTCTTGCTCCGGGCTAGCGGATGCCAGTGTACCCGGCTGTTGTACCGGGCTAGCGGATGCCAGGGTACCCGCCTGTTGCTCCGGCTGTTGTACCGGGCTAGCTAATGCCAGTGTACCCGCCTGTTGCTCCGGCTGTTGGTGGTCCACCTGGCGGACTGCTAGCACTGTAGCTGGCTCCTGCTCCGGCTGTCGGTGAACCCGGCTAGCTGTTGCCACGGTGCCAGCCTCCCGCCCCGGCTTGGCTAGCTGTCGGTGAACTGGGCTAGCTGTTGCCATGGTGCCAGCCTCCTGCCCCGGCTTGGCTAGCCGTCGGTGAACCCGGCTAGCTGTTGCCACGGTGCCAGCCTCCCGCCCCGGCTTGGCTAGCTGTCGGTGAACTGGGCTAGCTGTTGCCATGGTGCCAGCCTCCTGCCCCGGCTTGGCTAGCCGTTGGTGAACCCGGCTTGGCTAGCCGTAGGTGTACCCGGATAGCCGTTGGTGAACCCTGATAGCTGTCAGTGTACCCGGATAGCCTTTGGTGAACCCGGCTAGCTGTTGCGGCGCTAGCCTCCTGCTGCAGCCGGTTTTGACCATCAACATGACCGCTGCAGCTGCCCTCGTCGCCGCTTGTGGAGGCTTTTCTGACTCGTTTTGAAGTGTCATGCAACTCTTCCTTCTTTTTGAAAAAAGAAAAGTAAATTTAACCTCTTAATGCACGCTGTTCCGCCTACGGGACGGGAGGAGGTAGCGACACGTTCTTCTGACTGTCTTTTTGACATGTTTGAGTTGAAATGGCAACAGTTTTTCCTCTCTGCTCCTCAGATGCAGCTAATTTCATTTTTTTTTTTTTTCTGTGTCAGGGGCGTTGGGTTTGTTGGCCCAGCTTTTCAGTGCGTCAAAAGGTTAAATCTTAAACAACATGACATTCTTGGGTTTTGTTCTGTAGATTAATATATGCATATTATTATTTTATTTTAAACATTTTTATATGTGTTTTTTTTTTTTTTTTTCTTTTTTTAATGAGAGGTAGGCCTACCGGATCTGCCCAAATAAGTACCGGAACACAGGGAGGCCAAAATTGGTGCCGGATCTTGTTCCGGTAGGATCCGGCTCAAATTAACCCCTGCAGTTGTCACATATAAGCCATCAGTAGGTTAATTTAGCCTTCTGCAAAACACATCTAAAAATGTTTAAAATAAAATAATAATGCATATATTAATATACAGAACAAAACAAAAAGACAGGTAAAACATTCAGAAGAACGTGTCACTACCTCCTCCCGTCCCGTAGGCGGAACAGCGTGCATTAAGAGGTTAACTTTACTGTCTTTTTTCAAAAAGAAGGAAGAGTTGCATGACACTTCAAAACAAGTCAGAAAAACCTCCACAAGCGGCGACGAGGGCACTGAACGAGTGAGTGAGTCGCGGCAGTTCCACTCCCGACCGGCAGCCATGCTCGCGGCTGAGCTCAACTGAACTGAACTGAGAAAGGAACGAATCAGTTCATGAAGTGATTCAGTTCACTTCGTTCACTCAAAAGATTCGTTCGTTCGAACGACACAACACTAGAGGGCAGCTGCAGCGGTCATGTTGATGGTCAAAACCGGCTGCAGCAGGAGGCTAGCGCCGCAACAGCTAGCCGGGTTCACCAAAGGCTATCCGGGTACACTGACAGCTATCCGGGTTCACCAACGGCTAGCCGAGCCGGGGCAAGAGGCTGGCACCTTGGCAACAGCTAGCCGGGTTCACCAACGGCTATCCGGGTTCACCAACGGCTATCCGGGTACACCGACGGCTAGCCAAGCCGGGGCAAGAGGCTGGCACCATGGCAATAGCTAGCCGGGTTCACCGACAGTTAGCCAAGCCGGGACAGGAGGCTGGCACCGGGGGAGCAGCTGGTCAGGTTCACCGCCAGCCGGAGCAGGAGCCAGCTACAGTGCTAGCAGTCAGCCAGATGGACCACCAACAGCCGGAGCAACAGGCGGGTACACTGGCATTAGCTAGCCCGGTACAACAGCCGGAGCAACAGGCGGGTACCCTGGCATCAGCTAGCCCGGAGCAAGAGGCGGGTACCCTGGCATCAGCTAGCCCGGAGCAAGAGGCGGGAACCCTGGGATCAGCTAGCCCGGTACAACAGCCGGAGCAACAGGCGGGAACCGCGACATCAGCTGGTTTACAGCAGGAAGATGAAGAAGGAGAAGAGAGGAGTGTGGGACGTCCAGCGACATGCTCGTGAAGTGAGGTGTTTTGGACAACTAAATATGGTGAGTACACTGTCTATTAATAGGCCGCCGTGCCAATCTTTGAATAATAATAATGGAAGATATTATTATGTGTGATTTATTAAAAGCTTTGTTTTACACGTTAGACTTGTTGACTGTATACTGTAAGTCCCACCTGTGGTGATGTGGGCATTGGCCTGTGCTGTGCGGAGTATAGTCTAAAATAATTGTAAATGATCGTCATAACATTTATATCATGGATATTATTTGAAATTGAGGCTTGTAAGTCCCACAGCGTGTCAAGTGGGCATATTCATGTTGTTCTCAGCACGTTGTCTGTATATGTTCCGGGACCTGTGCCTGTCTCTTCATCCCTGAGCTGTCATATGTAATTGGCGTTCCGGCACCTTATGATTTACAAATTAAGCACTGGCCTTCTGTAATGATTTGGTAACACAAATGATAACGTGAATGCAAACACTAGCTTGCTTTAGTACTCTTAATTTGGGATCTTACTAAATCAGGCCCATAATATACTACACAGAGGTGTACAAACCACAGACTGTATAAAAGAAACAGACGTAACATCCGTGACGTCACCCATTGGTTTGTGGACTGTTGATCGGAAGCCAATAGTTTCTAATCTAGGCAGCGCCATCCTGAAAATTTCATGCTGGGAAAAATAAAAACGCGGATTCTAGTTATATGGGCATGAGGCGGGACCATGGGCGGAGCGGGGAGGTTGCTATGGTTACGAGGGCTGGATCTCAAGGACATTGGTCAATCAACCTGTCAATCAGGACGTAGCCACGCCCTAATGCATACCCTGCTTTATCGTCACATATAAAATCAGGGAGGCCAAAATGTCCCAAATGAACATCATACTGCATTGAAGAAGGCTTTAAACTAGCGATTGAGACCATAAACACATTTTGAAAACGTTTACTGAGGTTAGAAATCAAGTGAGAAGTTGGTGAATTCTCCATTGACTTGTATAGAGACGGTCGCCCCCTGGTGGCCTTTTGCTATAATGCAGTTCTTAGTTACTTCCGCGTCATTTCTGAGGACCAGAACTCCCCGCCTGGTACAAACGTGTTTTGAGACACAGCATGAATGTTGCTTTTCTTGACTGAAATAGTCTTAAAACATAAATGACATCTCAACAATCCTAAAACGGGAATTACAACAGCTAAGCCAGGCTCAAATTCTCCACCATATGTCTGCTAGTTGGATTGTGGGATAGTTTGGAGGGACCCATCTGCTGGATTGTCCAAATCCAGGTAAAGAAAGCTGCAGTTCAAGGAGCACTTGAAACGAAACAGCCTCGGTTGTGGCGATGTGACACATTCTGTCTTCAAATGCAGCGTGTGAAGGATGCGGCACTTGAATTGAGACACAGCTGCTGTCTTCCAACGGTGTAAACGCCCCAAATTATATTTCTACATAACTGTGGCCACAAGGGATTATTTTATACACTGACGAACATGTGAAGACGTACGTGTATGAAAACGTCTAGTGTAGTAAAACGTGCACATCTGGTGTCTGTTTTTCCTTGTTTTTATGAGAGCTACTTCAGTATAACACTGTCAAATTTCTTTCACCTCATATCGTCCAACTCTTGTCTCTACTGTTCATACTTTTATTTAAATTTTAATCAGTGTTCCTCTTTCATCGGTTCGTGATTTATCCGTCTTGTGCACTGAAAAAAACCCAAAAAAAAAAACCCTGGTTTGTTGACTTTGCCTGTTGAGGTTTAACCAACCAACATGATTATTTCTGCTCTCAATGCAGCTGTGTTTGTATAACAAAAACTCCAACCTGTGTCTGAGATATTGTGCGTGACGAAGGGAAAGAAAAACAAATGAATGACAGGAAAAAAAAAAAGGCATATTTATTGTCATCTTGCTGATTTTTAAATATTTATTTCACAGTACAAATGAAACCATGGAAAGAGCAGATTGAATGACTTGAGGAGTTTGGTCATTTCGTGGCATGTTCGTAGAGTGTTGAGAGGTGGGAAATATGAAAAATAACGTCATTACACAAAAAATTAATTAAAACTGGAAGCCGATCAAACAAAGGTTGTTTTCTTTCTTCTTCTTCTACTGTCATTTCTTCAGGGCAGCCAAGTCAGTCCACTCAGCTGTCACCCAGATGTCATATGATGAACCCCGCCCTGCCCTGCCCCCCCTGCTCCCTCCCTTCCTCTCTCCCTCCTCCTCCTCCTCCCTTTTTCAGACAGGACACCAGCTGTATGACGCTCACGACTGCCATGATGGAAAATAAAGAGTGCTGATCCCTCGCAAAGTGCATCGCTAACCTTGACAGTGGCTGGTGGTGGACGGGTTGGGGAGAGCGAGGAGGAAGGAGGAAAGAGCGAGGGGGGGAGGGGGGGGAGGGGATGGGGGTGTGTGCAGCTAGTTCAGGTGGAGGAGGTTTCCATTTATCTTGTGGTGCAGTGGCGGTAGTGGAATTTATTGGGCTTTGGGTGTCATCCTGTGACAAGGCGCACATTCTTTCCGTGCATTATGGGCCCAGATGATAGTAGTTGGAGTCTTGCCTGTAAATAACCTCGAGGTTATGTCTTTTATTGAGTTATACATTGTGTGAAATTTATGATTGAAGCCTCGTGGAAGAATACATAAAAGAATATACAAGTAGAAATCCCAGTGAAGCGTGAACAGAGGTGGAGGAAATACATTACGCCTGCTATACGGGTGATAATGTGAAAACAAAGATGCCTGGTTGGGTTTTAGAAAATGAAGAAAGCTTGTGGAGCCTGGCGAATACTAGAGGTACGATTCTGTCATAATTTCTCTACATGGATTAGTAATTCAAACCTTTAATTACTTTAATTGTTTTTGTGAATGAATTAGCAGCTGTATAAAGAGACTAGACAACATTCAGAGATTGGTTTTCAACTGAATTAAAGACACACACATTCAAAACTGGACAGCAAAAAAAGTGCTGAGATGTACAAATGAGACTAAATGTGGAGGACACGAGGATAAATGGAATAAATGAGAGATTGGGTTCATTAATTTTTGGGCTCCTCTTCAATAAAACTGCATAAAATCATAAATCACCATGCTATAAATGTTGTATCAGATGGTAAAATTAAAACAACAACAAGAACAATGTGGCACGACTAGAGCTGCAACCTAATTAGCAACTATTTGGATAATTGAATAATTGTTTTAGTCATTTTTTTTTAAAGCTGGAATAATAAACACTTGCTGGTTGCAGCTTCTGAAATATGAAGATTACCCTCTTCTTGCTCCCAACTTGTCAAATACCAACGCTTTGTCACACCACTGTGTCACTTTAACACACAACATACTCTTTAGTGTCATTTTTCAACATGTAGGTAGTCTAATAGATTTCCATACTACTCCCACAACGTCTGAAATAGACACCAGGGGTAGACAATAAGGAAAATTTGCTTTTGAAGATCACTGGCCCGACTATTGTAACCACTGGCCCAGGTCAACGTCAGGTATAGATCCCTATAGACATGCACACAAGCTAACACAGGAGATGTTACATTCTCTGCCTTCTTCTTTTTAAAGCAGTTTTGGTGTGCGATGCTCTTTTCATGAGGGTCAAAGCCAGTAGCCCGCTCTGCTACATGGCCCTTGTAGAGTGGAGAACTCCTCAAATAAACAAGCAAGAAATAAAAAAATAATGTTTACTGCTCATCCTTTGTAAATATATAAAACTAGCCACTCTACATTTCTATAAAGCAAGTGTCTATCGTTAATTGCCTGTTAAAATAATTGCATCATAATAATCCATGATACAAAAATAGAATTTTTATTTGAAACACTGATGTAAACAAATGGGACACGTGTGCTCGCACGTCTGCGTTTTCAAGCGAGTCCGTCGTTATGAGGGCGTTATTTTCTCCGTACTTACACAGCAATGCAGATTCAACACCGGCCGCCACATATTGCGTTTCGTTATTAATTATTTTTTTAACGCTAATTAAAAAATACGCATCGTATTCGTTAAGCTGTATTTCCTTTCTCTGCTCACCCTGCGTCTCTCTGTCACTCACGCGTCTCTCACATAGCTCACACACAGTCCGTGCACACCGCGTGTGTCTCCATCAGCGAGATCACCCACCCCCCCCCCCCCCCCGGTATTAGCGGTATAGTTACCGAGACGATTTAACAGAAATCATCACAAAACATTGGAACCACGGGGAATTAATGTGAAGTTAGATTTTTTTTACTTGTTTTTCTTTTGTTTGTTTTTTTTAATCAAGGGCATTATTTTTACTGGACTTTGCTGCAGGAGGCTACTATCCACTTCCTGCCTCCAATCTCGTTTCAAGTGATCACTTAAGCCTAAAATACGATCTTCCCTTTAACCTTCACCAGCTGTTTGTTGTGCCTAATCCTAACCAGACCATATAATATAATGTTTTTTAAACAGTGATTTGTAACAGTTGGTGCTGCTGGCATGAAAGACACTTCCATCTGACCTACATTATATAGATTCAATTTCACAGACTGCTGTGATACTGCATGTTGAAAAATGCATCTAATAATGACCCCAGATAGTTTTGGAGTGAGTTGAAAGTCTGGCGCTTCTTATACAGACACTAAAGGATGCCTCGTGTGTCAGGAATAGACATCTAGTTACGACGCGTCAATGTTTAACGACCTGGGAAAGGGTTGGAATATTTTACATTTTTCTCTGTTATACATGATAATAAAATGAACATCTTTGGGTTTTAGACTGCATTTGACATTTGAAGGCATCACCATGAACTCTACCAAATTAAAACAGGCACTTTTTAAATTTTTTTACATTTTATAAACAAAAAGATTAATTAGTTTAGTCGAGAAAGTATTCAATAATGAAAATACTACATTTACTATTCACTGTCTGCTAAATGCATGAGCTCCTGTGTAGGATTGATAACATGCTTTCACATTACATTGTCCCATAACTGTAGTCCATTATAGGAGATTTATATTATATAAGTCACCTCCATGCACTTAATGACTCTAGACTTTCAGAAAACACTATAAAATTGGAAATATCATGTAAATAATGAAGGATTTCAGACGCTACAGTATGACAATGCAATAACTTTAATGTTAATTTGAGGAATTTAATTAATAGTTATGAGTTCAGTTATCAATTTGTATAATTGTACAAACTAATAATTTCTCATTTTTATTAATAAATAATCAGTTCCTTCACACACACAGGAAAATAGAAATCACACATCATCTCTTCGCGTTACACAATGCACCAAATTAAATATATATTCACACATAAATCAATTAACACCAGCACACAAACACACTGATAGAATAAGATGTGCCCTTTTGGTTGAGGAATAAAAGACCCGTTAACCCTTAAACAGACAACGTGCACCAGGAGATACAGACTCTTTAACCTTCCTGTTGTCCTCCTGGGTCCTTCCTCTGTCCTTCCTTCCTTCCTTCCTTCCTTCCTTCCTTCCTTCCTCAGATCTAAGTTCAGCTGTTAGGGTAAATGTCCCCTCCTTCTGTCCTTTCTTCCTTCCTTCATCTGTCCTTCCTTTCTTCCTTCCTTCATCTGTTCTTCCTTCTTCCTTCCTTCCTTCCTCCCTCCCTTCCTCCCTCCCTTCCTTCCTCCCTCCCTCCCTTCCTTCCTTCCTTCCTTCCTTCCTTCCTCCTTCCTTCTTCCTCCCTTCCTTCCCTTCTTCCCTCCTTTCCTTCCTTCTTCCCTCCTTTCCTTCCTACCTTCCTTCCTTCCTCCCTCCCTCCTTCCTTTCCTTCCTTCTTTCTCCTTTCCTTCCCTTCCTCCCTCCTTTCCTTCCTTCTTCCCTCCTTTCCTTCCTTCCTTCCTTTAGGTGCAAATGGCATAACTAGTAAGGCCTGTTTAAGGGTTAAGCCAGAGGTCTCATTGATACGTTACCTGCTGCATTAATTTTCTGAGGCTCCTCTTCTCTCCTCACTAATCCAGTGATGCTGGAAAATACAGCAAACATTTTTTTTTTCAGATGGTTTACAAAGACAGCCTTTGTTGACAAGCCAAGAAAATTTTGGATGGGATCACAAATGCATTTTAAGCACTGCAAGCGAATGTATGACATGCTTGTATAGGCGGTGAAGTGCTTATTCAGGCCCGTGCATTCCTGGTGTCAAGGTAATTCTTGGGTTCTTGAGAAACTAATGAAGACAGATTTGATAGGAAAATTGATCTTTTAAAGCCCTGGATCTGCTCTACTTGGGGGAAAAAAATATCCACTGGAGTTTTGTTCCGCAATGAGATTTCCACAGTTTGAAAAATGGGACACTTAGACTAAGAAAATAAGTCTGTGTCCAACATTACGTAACCGAAACCCTTTACTCATGTATTATAAACAAGAGAGAAGATGTTAAAATTGTGCCTCCAATGCTACTTCTAATTAGTCTCTAATGTTGCTCTTGCTTGTGATAATAATAATAAGCAGCTATTTGCCTCTGTTAATAAGTTTTAAATCATTATTTTCATATTCAAACAACTGGAGAACATTTAAACGTGTAAAAAAAAAAAAAAAGATACCACAAATCCAAACTAAATATTTACATGTCCATGAATTTTATGGGAGTGTAAAATATTATGTTGAGTTCATTTTGAAGGTTGTTGTGAGCAGTCTTTTCCAAGAAAACATAAAAAGGGATAAACTGTCTTCTGGTGAGACGCCTACAGACAAGAGAAACAACCGAGCAACTACACACACAAGCAGAGTTTCATGATACCTGGCTGACGCTTTGACACTCGATACGGATGGAAACACAATCAGACTGTAAGCACAGTAAAGATAAGATGTCTTTTTTTTTTTTTTGTAGCTTCTATAATGATCTCAGTGCACACTCAGCAGCCATACCGAGCGTGGATTTGAAGATTTCAGTGTGAAACTTCCAACTCAGTTTTCTAAGACGGTGATGCAAATCAGATCTGCATTGACCCAACGTCCTGAAGGCTCGGTCGACCCATGCAGGCTGCAATCGATACGACCACACCAGATCGGCTTTAGCGCTACGGGTCTCTGTGTTAGTCAGTGAGCTCTCTGATTTATTCTCGCACAGACGCTCGGTTTCTCCGGTTCCTGGCAGGTTTAATTAAGCTCTGAGATGGCCAACAACAGCAGCAACAGGGAGAAGGATTCCCAGTCAGAGATCAAGCTGGATAAAACGCAGCCTCTCGGACAATACTTAGAAAGTTTTAGTCATCAAGCTTGACTTTGACAATGTCACAACATCGACACATTTTGTCAGGAGCGCTCGTAAAGCTGTCTCCGATGTGCAGCTAATGACATTTCACCACCAGTACCTCCTCTGCTTTCAAGATAACAAGAGTCAGATGATTGGCCACGCAGCCGGCCAGTTGTACTTCATCATGTACAGCCGCAGCAGAGATCTCATGCAGTTCAATGAATCCTTACGTCTGCACTTTGTCTTAATTAATGTTACGGTGTGTGTCCCTGTTTGTTACCATTTGAAGGGGTTACGAACAGCAGGCCACGTTGCAAAAAACCCACAGTTTACTCTATCTGTTCCTTGTAAAAAAAGAACTGAAGTTTAGATAGTTGCCATCCGTTGCACACGTTGTTCCTCTCCTGATTTAGCACCAGTGACGCTGCACTGAAAGAGGAGGTCGTCAGGAACACATGAGTATCCAATTAGGCACTGTTAAAACTGGGAACCTTGCGTGTAGAGTTTGGCAGAAGTAAAAGGTTCAACCGTGGGTTTCCTCTGCACTCGTGTCAAAAGGGGAGTGGAGAGTGAATAATCCCCACTGTAGTTCGGAGGGAGTGACAGGCTTCTGGCGGTTCGACGTGCAGACGGACAAAATTTATTTTAGACGCCTGTTGTCTTAGATCACATCATTCCAGTGTCCACCAGACTCCCCATGTTTTCACAGATACTGCTGAAGTCTTGTTTTGACATTCCTTTCCTCACACCGAGTGACGTCATCGCCAAAAGGCCTGCACTGAGCTGGTTCTTCATTACAGCCCCGCATGTCCGTGTTATGTCCAAACGCAGGGGACGGAGGTTCAATGAACACTACACAGAGCTGACATTTTGATCTATAAGCTATAAGAAGGCTCTTCCCTTTTAATAATCTTTAATCTTTGATGCCTCTTTTGTCTAAGCACTTAAGTTAATCTTGTGTTTCCGTCAGATGTCTTTGATCGGCGGTAAACATTTATCTGAGGCAAACTTGTCTTTTAGTCTGGTGATGAGCTTTTGACACCAATTTGTGTTCGTTAGACTGCAGCAATTTTCCCTTCCCCTCCGAGATCAATACCTCAGCTCGTCTCTTTCTGGCTGTTCGGCTTTACAAGCTGTAAAGACAGATAAAGTAGAAAGAAAGAGGAGAGAGAGGGAGATTGAAACGAGAAAGAGAGAGAGAGAGAGGGAAATGGAGGTGGAGGGAATCACAACAGCCAAGCTGGAGAGTAAATCTGGAATTGGTTTTATTGCTGGAGCATGACTTGCCTGATGTTTTCTGCTCGGCCAGTGTGATGTTTTCAGATCAAGGTTACTGGACTTTCCTCGCTATTACATAAAATAAATGTTACTGACAAACATTTTTGACTAATGGGGGGATATGTTCTCCATCAAAACACGAGAAGCGTTTGGTGTTTTGGCCTCAAACAGCCTCTGAAACGTCGTTAAGACTCATATGACTTGACAGCTCTGCTTTGAAATGCAGACTAATCTAATTTTTTTTTAGAGATTAGCAGCTCGTCAAAGCAGGGCAAACCACATGCTGTCTGGTGACGAGTCACTGGAAGAGATTATGCCTTTAAATGAAGGGTTCACTTACAAAACATTCAGTATAATTGAAGTCTCCCGTACTCCGATAAAGGCATTCAGCTGAAACGAAGAGAGAGAGAGAGAGGAAAAAAAAAACACACACGTCTCAGCCCTTCTGTCTTCATTTATGTATTCAGAGCATATTCCCAACTGCTTTACTCCATTTTAGCCCCGGTTTCATCGCTGTGGACACGGTGCCATTCTT
Source organism: Scomber colias (assembly GCA_021039105.1). Taxonomy (NCBI): domain Eukaryota; kingdom Metazoa; phylum Chordata; class Actinopteri; order Scombriformes; family Scombridae; genus Scomber; species Scomber colias. The sequence continues at coordinate 23,377 of JAJDFG010001549.1, forward strand.
CCTGATATAATTGAACAATTAAATTAACAAATGAAATGTGGGCAAAAATGTAGATTTCATTACAGAGTTACAAGGTGGAACCTCCTTCATATCAGGGGTCAGCGACATGACAGAAAAGGCTGATATTGGCACATTATACTGGTCTAACTCCAGATACTAGATATACTCCACTGAAAATCATTTCTTCATTATTAAATACTCAACCACTGTGGTCTTGAAAGCTCTAAAGAGTTGGTAGCTTGCTGCTTTGTGGAAAACAGCAGCTGTCAAAAAGCGTTGATTCACTACAGTTATAATTAATTCCAACAGTGACCCAAAATCACTGTTAACCCTTTATAGGACACTCATTGAAAGGAAGGGAAGGAAGGATGGAAGGAAGGGAAAGAAGGAGGGAGGAAGGAAGGGAAAGAAGGAGGGAGGAAGGAAAGGAAGGAAAGAAGGGAAAGAAGGAGGGAGGAAGGGAAAGAAGGAAGGAAGGAAGGAAGGTAGGGGGAGGAAAGAAAGAGAGAAGGAGGGAGGGAGGGAGGGAGGAAGGGAAGAAAGAAGGAAGGAAGGAAGGAAGAAAAGGGGATGAGGAAGGAAAGAAGGAAGGGAGGAGAGAAGGAGGGAGGGAGGAAGAACAGATGGAAGTAAGGGAAGGAAGGATGGAAGGAAGGGAAAGAAGGAGGGAGGAAGGAAAGGAAGGAAGGAAGGGAAAGAAGGAGGGAGGAAGGGAAAGAAGGAAGGAAGGAAGGTAGGGGGGAGGAAAGAAAGAGAGAAGGAGGGAGGGAGGGAGGAAGGGAAGAAAGAAAGAAGGAAGGAAGGAAGAAAAGGGGATGAGGAAGGAAAGAAGGAAGGGAGGAGAGAAGGAGGGAGGGAGGAAGAACAGATGGAAGTAAGGGAAGGAAGGATGGAAGGAAGGGAAAGAAGGAGGGAGGAAGGAAAGGAAGGAAGGAAGGGAAAGAAGGAGGGAGGAAGGGAAAGAAGGAAGGAAGGAAGGAAGGTAGGGGGGAGGAAAGAAAGAGAGAAGGAGGGAGGGAGGGAGGAAGGGAAGAAAGAAAGAAGGAAGGAAGAAAGAAAAGGGGATGAGGAAGGAAAGAAGGAAGGGAGGAGAGAAGGAGGGAGGGAGGAAGAACAGATGGAAGTAAGGAAAGGAAGGAAGGAAGGATGGAGGAAGGAAAGAAGGAAGAGAGGGGAGAAGGAGGGAGGGTGGAAGGAAGGAAGGAAAGAAGGAAGGAAGGAAGGAAAGAAAGAAGGAAGGAAGGAAGGATATTTTGGGATATTTACAGAAGTTACCAAATATAGTTATTTGCCCAATAAAGGGTTAAAAAAAAGAAGAAGAAGAGAAAGAAGAAGCCAAAATTTATCAAAACATCCATAAAATATATCTTAAACCACTCCTGTGTCATAATCCACTGGTTCCACATGTTTGAGAATAAATCTGCTTTATTTTTCTCAGCATTGTGAGGATTACATGTTCCTCCATTACTATGAACACTACAGTTGATTTAAGAGATGACCAAGTTATTTAGCCTGTTTTTCAATAAATAAAAAATTAAAACTATATATCTTATCTTGTCAGCATGTCTTTTTGAGATTAACGTCTTCAGTTGGGGACACACGTGTGCTTGGAGCTGATTGCAGCAAACAAAGTGTAATATGGAAAGTTGGTAAGACGACAACAAGAATTAAATAAAAATAATCATATCAGCCATAAATTCTGCTTTCTTCCCGCCCCAAATCTTCTCTGTCACTTCTACTTTCCCCCTAAAATCCCAACAGTTACTATTCTGACATTATTCGTGACTAATGCCTGAGTTTTCTCGAGCCAATCAGTTTTTGGACGCCGCTCTTTAAACATGATTGTCACTGTTGCACAACCCGCCTCCTCCCTAGTCATTACTAGCGTTGGAGGAGCTGGGAGTCAGTGAGCAGTGAAGTCTGAAGAAATAGTTGGGCGTGTAGCTCGATGTACAACTGAGAATTGCTGTTTTAATCACATTTATCTAAAAAAATATATAAAATTTTAATTAGAAAGCTTTATAGGTAGTAGTAGGGACACTTTATTACCTTAAGACAAAGCCAGGCTACTAGTTTCCAGTCTCGGTGCTAAGCTAAGCTAACTGGCTAGCCCATTTAATAAATAGGCAAGGCAAGGCAGTTTTAGTTATATAGTGCATTTCATACACAATGGCAACTCAATGTATAGAAAAACATGTAATTTGAGAAACATTAAAACATACAATTAACCCCCCACCCCCCCCAAAATATGCACCAAAGGCTTTCATAAACTAACCTCCTGTGACTCTTTGTCCTCATATGGGGATATTTGGGTTTGCTGGACCTTATACTTGACTCTGATACAACATTTTAATTAGGAAGCTTTACAGGTAGTAGTAGTAGGGACACTTTATTACCTTAAGACAGAGCCAAGCTACTTGTTTCCAGTCTCGGTGCTAAGCTAAGCTAACTGGCTAGCCATTTAATAAATAGGCAAAGGCAAGGCAGTTTTATTTATATAGTGCATTTCATACACAATGGCAACTCAATGTGCTTTACATAAAACAGAAAACATGTAATTTGAGAAACATACAATTAACCCCCCCACCCCCCCCAAAATATGCACCAAAGGCTTTCATAAACTAACCTCCTGTGACTCTTTTGTCCTCATATGGGGATATTTGGGTTTGCTGGATCTTATACTTGACTCTGATATAACATTTTAATTAGGAAGCTTTACAGGTAATAGTAGGGACACTTTATTACCTTAAGACAGAGCCAGGCTACTAGTTTCCAGTCTCTGTGCTAAGCTAAGCTAACTGGCTAGCCATTTCATAAATACGCGCCAAAGGCTTTCATAAATTAACCTCTTTGTCCTCATATGGGGATATTTGGGTTTGCTGGACCTTATACTTGATTCTGCTTAATTTGAAACCTGTCGTCCTCATTCGTACACACTTTTTTCGTGCCACCTAGTGGAAGCAAAAGCACAATACATCAATCAGTGTAGAAAACAAGATGGCAATCGACAGCCGATCCCGAGATAGAAGTGAACCAGGTACAAAACCGTATCAAATTATATGGCTTATGTATGCTTAATAATGTTTGTAGTGTGATATGCTGATGTACAAATGTGACTAATTTTCAGCAACAGCAACAAGACACAACACTGATAATGAGGAAGTACTTGTTTGAGGACGTTGGGACTTTATCATTTGTGCAAAGGGAACGTGTAAATGTAAGGAAATAAATAGTTTTAATTGTGTAAAATAAACCCATGAGAGGACATTATCTCTTTCAAAAAACTAACTACTTCCTGTTCAAAGCCAATACTAGGAGAAATTAAAAATGCATACCAAATAAAAGTCAAAACTAGGCATGGGCCGGTATGAGATTTCTGGCGGTATGATAACCATAAGAAAAAATATCACGGTTTCACAGTATGGTGGTATTGTGATTCCAGCTCTAAAATGTTCCTAAAAGGAAGAAAAATAAAGACAGACATGTTAATTTAACCTGAATCTGTAATGACAGTGTGAGGGGTCGTGATACTCTACGCTGCAGCCTGCACCACCTGAGGGATTACTGACCAGCACTTCCTGTCTTTAACCAGCACTTCCTGTCTTTGACCAGCACTTCCTGTCTCTGACCAGCACTTCCTGTCTTTGACCAGACAAAAAAATTGCTCATACCTCAGGAACGGTATGACAGAAAATTTGTCGGTTTCGGTTATTGTGGTTTTTCAAATCATGGTATACCTTGAACACGGTTTATCATCCCATGCCTAGTCAAAATGTTGTTGAATATCTGCAGTGAAAGTATTTATTGTGCAGAAGAGTCGACTCAGTCTTGTAGGTTTGGGAGTTGTTTAGGTAACGACAAAAGAAGGGAAGCAGGAGGGAAACATGGAGGGAGATAAAGGGAAGAAAGATAAAAACCAGAGACTCATTTTGTCATCTACATGAAACAAGGATGTTCCTTTTTTTTAAAAGAGCAACAAGATATTTACCCAACAAACTGTGAATCTGCAAACTGAAGAGTAACTACAGCTGTCAGGTGGAGCGTAGCGAGGATAACCACATACTTCCTTCTGATATGAAGAAGAGGAGAGAAGTAGGAAGTCTCTAGATCAGAGGTGTCAAACTCATTTTTCATTCAAGGGCCACATACTGCCCAATTTAATCTTCACGTGGGCCAGATCATTAAAAAGATGGAAGGAAAGAAGGAAGGAAGAAAGGAAGGAAAGAAGGAAGGAAGGAAGGAAAAGGAAGAAAGAAAGAAAGGGAGGAAGGAAAGAAAGAAAGAAAGGGAGGAAGGACAGATAGAAGGAAGAAAGGGAGGAAGGACAGATAGAAGGAAGAAAGGGAGGAAGGACAGATAGAAGGAAGAAAGGAAGGAAGGACAGATAGAAGGAAGAAAGGAAGGAAGGACAGATAGAAGGAAGAAAGGAAGGAGGAGAAGGACAGATAGAAGGAAGAAAGGAAGGAAAAGAAGGAGGAGAAGGAAGAGTAGACAGGAATGAAAGACGGAAGGAAGGAAGGAAAATAAGACAGGAAGGAAGGAAGGACAGATGAAAGGAAAGAAGGGAGGAATAAAGAAAGAAAGGGAGGAAGGACAGATAGAGGGAAGAAAGGAAGGAAAAGAAGGAGGAGAAGGAAGGAAGGAAGAAAGGGAGGAAGGACAGATAGAAGGAAGAAAGGAAGGAAAAGAAGGAGGAGAAGGAAGAGTAGACAGGAATGAAAGACGGAAGGAAGGAAGGAAAATAAGACAGGAAGGAAGGAAGGACAGATGAAAGGAAAGAAGGGAGGAATAAAGAAAGAAAGGGAGGAAGGACAGATAGAGGGAAGAAAGGAAGGAAAAGAAGGAGGAGAAGGAAGGAAGGAAGAAAGGGAGGAAGGACAGATAGAAGGAAAAGAAGGAGGAGAAGGAAGAGTAGACAGGAATGAAAGATGGAAAGAAGGAAGGAAAATAAGACAGCAAGGAAGGAAGGAAGGAAGGAAGGACAGATGAAAGGAAAGAAGGGAGGAATAAGGAAAGTGGGCCGGACCAGACCCCTTGGCGGGCCGGATCTGGCCCACGGGCCGCATGTTTGACATCCCTGTTCTAAATGTTAATACTTAAGGTGTGTAAGTACCAGTCGTGCTTACATTAATACATTCCTTGACCTGGATGTTCAAAAATCAAGTATAACAGATAAACTATTCAGCAATCGACTTCTTTTAAACTGCTTTGCAATCATGTTTCTTTTGGTTTATTCTTTTTTTTCTTTTTGCAGCTCTGAAAAAACCCTCCCTGCTAACAGTCATCATCACAGTACCCATCCAGGGGTGCCGTAACTTCACTATCTGTTTCCAATTACTTCAGTGTGGGTAAAAGCGGGGGGTTGGTTGGTGGGTGGGTGATGGTGTATTTAAAAAAAAAAAAAAAAAAAAAAAAAAAAGCACAGCAAGGACGCTTTGATCCTCTCTGCTGAGAAACTTGAAGGCAAAAAAAAAAAAAAAAAAACAGGGCGAGAGACGATCAACAGTTTGCGGTCGAGCGATGCAGAGTATATGCAGCCGCAGCATTTTCAGGCTGATTACCTGGAGACCCCATTTTCAATTCATTTTCCAATCCAACTGCAACAACTGGAAGTGTTACTGCTTTGGTTTTTTACGTGTCATTTTATTTCTTAATGGCTGCAGGCTGACACGAACAGACTCTAACCTCCAGTCAATATCTCATATAACATTAATGATATCCTCCAAACTGAAACTATTCTCAACACCAGGGGTCTTTGGATGACTCATGTAGCTGTAGCTGGAAACAGTTATATGAGCTTTATTTTCATGCCAGGTCTGTTTCGAAACGCTGCCACTTGCGTCGTTGGTGTATATCAAACTTCAGAAACGAGCTCTTCCAACTGCTTTGTTTAGGGAGAGTTGTGCCCCCGCAGGTACGAGCGGTTATCTCCTTGCTTCCCCGCTATTCACCCGCTGATGTAAAACACATGGAGAGGAAATGGTGGGAAACCAGATTCGATCCCAGAAGGGCTTAGTGGGAGGGACGCAGGGCCGCAGCGCCGTCAGCACACATGTAGGTGGGTTACACACAAGCCCACATTTGACATGGTGTAGTTTTATGTAGCAGTGCAGTTCATAAACCCCGAGTCGCAGTCATCGGTCATCAGCGTAATAATCGGTCTAGTTAGAAAAAGCTTGCGGTCGAGTCAGCGCGAGCCAAAGCTTTCCCATCTGGTGTCGAGTTTCCACTTGTGCAGTTGTGATATTCCTCAACGTGAATGACTCATAATCGCTTCTCGATCTCGAGCAAATAAAAATGAAGCACTCTAAGCTTATTAATTTTAGTTGTTTTTGTTGTCTCTCTCTCTCTCTCTCTGTCTGTCTGTGTCTCTCTCTTGCTCGCTCTCTCTGTCTGTCTGTCTCTCTCTCTTCTCTCTCTCTCTCTCTCTCTCTCTCTCTCTGTCTCTGTCTCTCTCTCTCTCTCTCTCTCTCTGTCTCTCTCTCTCTCTCTCTCTCTCTGTCTCTCTCTCTGTCTCTCTCTTGCTCGCTCTCTGTCTGTCTGTCTCTCTCTCTTCTCTCTCTCTCTCTCTCTCTCTCTCTCTCTGTCTCTGTCTCTCTCTCTCTCTCTCTCTTTGTCTCTCTCTCTCTCGCTCTCTCTCTCTCTCTCTTCTCTCTCTCTCTCTCTCTCTCTGTCTCTCTCTCTCTGTCTCTCTCTCTCTCTCTCTCTCTCTCTCTCTCTCTCTCTCTCTCTCTTCTCTCTCTCTCTCTCTCTCTCTTTCTCGTTGTCATGACATTTCAGTTTGGGCGCTCTTCTCTTGAGAGGTGTGTCGGTAATGGATGTTACAGAGTATTACAACATCTTGCATTACACTGGCTTGTCAGCGTGGACAAGCCGACACAAATATTCATCTTGCATGTGCTGCGATAGAATATGTACCGACACAAACACACTGCAATAAACCTTTTTCATATCCAGCTTTAAACCTGATTCTTGTTCTGTTACAAAAGGAAAATGCTGCCATTTTGTTCCCTGTGTGGTTCCTTTCTATTCAAGGATTTTTATTTTTTGAAATGAGGATCAAACTGAAAAAAGGGAGATAACAGCACTGCTGAGTTTATTATGATAGAAACCTAGTGGCATTATCTCTATCCACTGTTTTGTTACTGCTTATTTTAAATATATAATTGGGGAATCAATTAACCCTTAAACAGACCTTACTAGTTATGTCATTTGCACCTCAAGTAAGGAAGGAATGAAGGAAAGAAGGAAGGAAGGAAAGGACGGAAGAAGGAAGGAAAGGAGGAAGGAAGGGAAGCAAGGGAGGAAGAAGGAAAGAAAGGAAAGGAGGGGAGGAAGGTAGGAAGGAAAGGAGGGAATAAGGAAGGAAAGGAGGGAGGAAGGAAGGAAAGGAGGGAATAAGGAAGCAAAGGAGGGAGGAAGGGAAGCAACGGGAGGAAGAAGGAAGGAAAGGAAGGAAGAAAGGTAGGAAGGAAAGGAGGGAGGAAGGAAGGAAGGACAGATGAAGGAAGGAAGAAAGGACAGAAGGAGGGAACATTTACCCTAACAGCTGAACTTAGATCTGAGGAAGGAAGGAAGGAAGGAAGGAAGGAAGGACAGAGGAAGCACCCGGGAGGACAACACGAAGGTTAAAGAGTCTCTATCTCCTGGTGCACGTTGTCTGTTTAAGGGTTAATTGATTGAATTCCTTTGTAAAGGACTAGTTTGACATTTTTAACCTGTTAATTATTTAGCGTTAAAGGTAGGTTGTAGGCAGGTTTTGAACACTTTTTTGGACAGAGACAGGCAAGCTGTTTTCCTCTCTGACTCCAGCCTCATATTCAACACATAGATATTACAGTGGTGTTCATCTTCTAATCTAACTCAAATAAGCAAAGAAGCATAAAAGATAATAAATGTGTGGATTTCCAGTCCTCCGCTAGATTTGTCCGTCACATAATGTTTCTGTTAAAGGGTCAGCTGGATGTTCTGTGGCGCCCACACCAGTCGACCTCCCCACAAGACGTTGTTGATTTGTTAGAAACAAGCCAAGACAATCAGAAATCCCCACTTGAATCTCTCAGAGTCTCATTTCTGTTCCCTTCCTCTCTCCTTTCTCTGTCGCTTTACAAACCTCCAACTCTTCTTTACCTTCTCTTCTTTTCTCTGCTGCTGCTGCTGCTGCTGCTGCTAGACGGGCTTTGAAAAGTCGAGTCTGCCTGTTGATCAGATAGCCTTATAACTAATGAAAAGCGTCATGAAAGTGACAGCAAGATTAATGAAGTATCCCAGGCTGCACTCGCACGTAGCACACTGGGGCTTTTCCTGCAGGGCTGCCGCCACTGCTTAAATGCTATTTATGGTGACAAATAATGCCCCATTCTGCCACCGACACCTGCAAGTCAAGGTTAAAAAACACATTCGCCACAGCCGTGCGCTCGGCGGAGGACGACAGGATGGGGGGGAACCGGGATAAAGGAATGGGAGATTTGCAGAGAGGGAGGAGGACAAAGATGAAGGAGTAGTAGAAAGGGGAGAGCTGCCATTTCAGATATAGAATAAACTTATTTACTGGAATGAGGGCTCTGTGGGGGGGTTCGAAGAGGAGGAGGAGGAGGGAGGAGGAGGAGGAGGCGCGGGGGGGGGGGTAGGGGGGGTGGACAGGGAGAATGGGAATTCAAGATTAATTGAAAACATCTGTGCCGTGCAAAATGGCCACAACAGAGGAGCCCTGAAGGAGATGATAGCAGAGAGGAATTACACACAGCGCTCGAGAACATTTATTGTATTTGAGTTTGCATTTGTTTATTTATTTATTTCACTCTCCAGGCGACAGCTGATGATGTCACCAAACTGACTGGCTGCCTAGCTAGATATCTCAATGTTCAGTATATCTGTGTGTGTGTGTGTGTGTGTGTGTGTGTGTGTGTGTGTGTGTGTGTGTGTGTGTGTGCAGGCAGACATCGCTTTGATCAAGAAAGCGTCTCATTTGCAGTCGATAGCGCCGGCCGGAGCTCAGGATCGGTCAATTCTGTCTGACCTTCAGCAGCGACATTACAGTGGGCCAATCAGACAGAGTGTGTGTGTGTATGTGTGTGTGTGTGTGTGTGTGTGTGTGTGTGCGTGCACGGGTGAGCAGAGCCAAAAAAAAATCCCCGGCGGAGGTTAAGCACGTGTGGGAATAGCGACACAGACACATTGTGACAGAGATGAACACACTCACACACACACACACACACACACACACACAGACACACACACACACACACACACACTCACACACACACAGACACAATCCCGCTCAGACCCCTCGGGATGGTTTGAACTCCTGTCATCAACGCTGTGCAAACACGACACATCTGCACAGAAACATCCCTGCAAATATGTGCACAGGTATGTTTCTGTGTGTGTATTGTATGTATATTCCACGTCTGGACAAACACACACACACCCATATGTGCACAAATTAAAACAAAAATGACAGTTGTTGTTTGCATCTGTCAGCGTGCTCTTACTCTACAGCAGAGGTGTCAAACTCATTTTCATTCAAGGGCCACATACTGCCTAATTTAATCTCAGGTGGGCCGGGTCATTAAAAGGAAGGAAGGAAGGAAGGAAGGAAGGAAGGAAAAGAAGGAAGAGAAGACAAAGGAAGGAAGGAAGGAAGGAAGGAAGGAAGGAAGGAAGAAAAAGAAGACAAAGGAAGGAAGTAAGGGTAGGAAAAGAAGGAAGAGAAGACAGGAATGAAAGA